>VWPU01025989.1:0-45197 GCA_013398955.1 Callaeas wilsoni
AGATCCATATGTACCTCCTAATCTAGATCCATACATACCCCCAATCCAGACCCCAAAACATCCTACTCAGAAAAGAACAACAGACTCAACCAACAGCACTTCACCTCATTTAAACCTAATCGAGTACTAAAACAATTTCCCCAATGTAATTTTACTGGAGGGAGATTTTAAAAACATCTTCAACAGCAGGTTTGTATCAACTTCCCCTTCCCATTTTTTTCTTCTTTCCTTCATGACACAGGTTTATGATTTTTAAGGAGGTATTAAAATTATATTTTAGACAAGAAATCTTTACTTTAAAAAATGCTAATAGTATCACTCAGGGGTTTGCATCTGAATGTGCAGAGCCAGACAGTCCATCAGATGCTCTCAAAACCTGTCAACACTGTAAATCAGTATTTTTATTTTAATGTAGTAGAGTTATTTTTTCCACAAACATGCCAGATTAATACTAGAAAAGTCAAAACACATCTACTTCATGAACACCAGCAATGACTAAAATTAATTCCAAATACTACACTTCAAATGAAGTCTTGCTATGAGCATGCAGAAAAATCAACACTGGAATAAAGTAACAGAGATGTTAGTTGCAAAATCTCTCTGCCACTTTGCCAGTAAGTGTACACATAAATCCTTTAGTCCCTATTAGAGAAACAATGCCTGGAACATGCAGAAGACACCTCTGAAGCCACTTCGAAAATACCATTTAGAAAGGCTTAATTATCTATGCAAAACACTCACCGAGAAGTTTCATGCTAAAACATCAGACTGACAATGTAGAAATAATTCAGGAACCATTTCTGTAGATAAATGGTCTTGTACCATCTCTTTGATTCACATAAAGGCCCCCCAAAAGACAGCAATATAGGAAAATAATTCATTATAAATGCCTTTCAATTCCGCACTGGACAGATGGCTTCGCTCTCTAATGTGACCTCTCTTTTAATTTTTTTTTTATTTTTACTGGATTAGATCCAGCAATCCAGTGTTAGCGTGATGTTTAACAGCTTAGACAAGACTTAAATAGCATTTATCCCACACAGTGTTTCACTTGCATGCTGTTCATTTTTTCCAGTCAATACTAGAAATATAGGTATTAATAATAATTTTCTTTTGGAAGAAAGAAAATTTTGCTAAGTGATCTTGGGAAGATGGAGAAAAAGAGAAAAGGGGGAAAAATATACATTTGTAATATGAAATAAGTTAATCTTTCTTATACACTCAGCAGAAAACACCACACATGAAAATAAACTCTACAATTCTGTCGAATCTGGATTCATGATATTCTGGAGAGCAACAGGGGAAACTCTCCACACATCCTCTCACTTACTAGCACAGTATTTACTTGCTCACAGATTTGAATTTTTTTTTTTTGGCTTTCAGTTAATATTTTCAACCCAGTTAATAATTTCTCTTCACATGTGTGATATTTCAGAAGCATGAGCTGGCCCTGCTGCACATGTTGGGTTGGTTGATGAAGGCATCGGGGGACAGCGTTTGCCTGCACTGCTTCCAAGACCTATGGAACAGCTATTTTTGGCTGAACCAAGACTCAATATACAACTTAAAGATTTTAGCAGCAGTAGAATTTAAAATACTATACACTTATAAAGAGATTTAATAGTTTTCAGGCAGCCTGATTAGAGAAATAGTATATTTTAACACATATAGGGTAATCACCATTCCAGTGTGATTTTTTCATCACAGAATTTAAGTTTTAATTTGATTCAGCTACCTGCTAGGCAAGTCTCTGCAGGTAGCAAATTCAAGTCGATAGAAGGCTCTTCAGAAGCATCAATTAACAATAGTTATTAAAACAGTGACCTCTGCCAGCTTTGGTGAGATGACACTTCCTGCTTGGATGGGCAATGAAGAGCGTGAAAAGAAATTCAACACCACTCACGCTGAGAAAGCAACTTCACGTCTCAAGACTAAATGAGACAGCTGGCACCATCTCTGACATCCGTGCAATAATCCTGGAAGTCTCTGCCTCCTTTCCCAAATTCCACAGGTTCTGCAGTTTGGTTTTTTTAATTATTGTTAACGCAGGCTCTTGCTTTTTACTTCTGTAGAACCTCTATAAAATGCTCATGGTTTCCTGGCTCTGGTACCAAACTCGCTTGTTTTGAGCAACTTCTCCTCCAGCTATGAGTTTCCTTGCCAGGCTGTTTTCTCATATAGCTGTTAACAGCGTCCTCGTGTCCTTTCTGAACAAACTGCTTCAGCAGTTTCCTCTCTCTTCTCACCCAATTTCCAAGTTTCTCGTGGTGGAAGATTCCAGCCAGGATCCTCTTGGCTCATCTTTCTCTTCCCTTCTCATCTGCACATTAACTTGGTCTCTGCTACTCCTGCAATGCCTCCGTTCCCGCTGTAAAATCTTTATTCATCACGCGGCAGAAAGGAAAAATGTTCTTTCAAATAACTAAGTGACTTCTAACTACCAGGAGGTGAGGTGAGGGCAGAAGGAGCCAATCTGAGCTGTGCACAGTTCTTCAGTCTTGGGACTAAACCACAGAATGGGCAGGGGAGAGTTTCAGCACTGGAGAGTCCTGGCAGTATGAATCCACAGGTGTGGGAAGCAGTCAGGATGTGTGGGCTGCAAGGAATTAATTTGCTAAGACACCTTGAACAAAGGTCCTAAGGAACAAATTTGCTAAAATTTGTGCCCAACTCCACCTTCAAAGAAGGGAGACAACACATAATTGAAAGCACTGAAAGATCCAAGTGCAAACCTGAGAGAAGGCAGACTTCCATCGATTCTTACAAATCCACTTGTTTTCAACTTTGCTACGGACGTTATTTCGGTCATAGAGGAATTATGCTTTATTATTGAGTGGATGCAAAAGATTAAGTTATGTGCCTAAATAGTCTAGCAGTGTTTACACATAAACACAGGGTGGTCTGCTGCAGAAGCATATGCACACAGAGCTGTATCAAACACTCACCATCTGCACTTCTCACTCACAAAAGGCCAAACCTGGTACAGCACTTAAGGATGCATGTGGAACCGTTTGGACAGTCCTCCAGAAGCCAAGACAGAGTGTTTAAGGGTTGGATTTACAAAGACATTTAGCAACCTGAGGCTGTGATTCAACAATTTTCAGGCTTCAGCACCAATAGTGACATAAGGCACTGACACATCCCCTCCTGCACAGCATTCAGCCCCCACAACTGTGCTGTGCTCTGCTGGAGGAGCTGGAGCTCACAACTGAGCTAGCTTGGAAAAAAAAAAAAAGAAGGATTAGTTTAAATCTAAACCAGTTTCATGATTCAACTCCCTGTGTGGCTGCACACACAATGTGCCAGCACAATTCCTGCTGGCACTACACATCATGGGCTAGGAATGCTGTACACTGGGGTCATTCTATTACAACAATAAAATATTGGTTTATGATAAAATGTTGTCACTTAAGCGGCATTGTTTATACAGCAAACACAATTCAGAATTCCTCAGTGCCACCGTGAGCCCACTGCTAAGTGACGTGGTGCAGACCTGCCTGGAATGTCCTCAAAGGTCTGAGCTGACAGTGATGGCACAAATGAACACAGGTTCTTCTGCTGAAAGCTTCTGGAATGCAAACCCACTGCTGAATCAAACAGTCTCTGGACATCTGCACATTTACATTAAATATGAACAAACACCTCTGTAACACACTCTGAAAACACACGTTGTCAGTGCATACTTTGTTTTTTAAGACAGAGCAAAAAGACATCCGTTCACAACACCGAATTCCAGTGCACCACCTTAAAAAGCATAACTTTAATAAGGAAAACTTATTAAGTTACAAATAGAGACCTTGCAGGCCAATTCCCAGGGCTATTTGGTTATAGTACTGAAATAGCTTTCTTTGTACTTATGTGGAGTGCTCTTCAAAATGCCTTTAATTCACAGCAGTAATCATGAGAGGAATATGGATATTAGAATGTGTGAAAACTGGTTAGCAAAACAAGCATGCATCTACTTTACAGTCATCACCAGGATCCTGCCTGAGCCTGCACTGGTCTGTGCTTTATGGAAAGCATTAACTCCTTTATACATGCCTTGAGAGGAAAACCAGTCCTCCCTTAACCATTCAGCACCAGTGGTAAAATAATTTCAGAACCAAAACTCCACAGCACAAATGTATTGTTTATATTTCTACTTCTTCATGAAACACGATGTTGCACCACAACCCAACAATAAATGCTAACAGGAGTCATTTCCAGGGGCCTGGGTAAGAATCAGAATTATTACATCAGTGTTTATCTACAAAGATGGTTCTTGAATTACTCCTAACTTGCCAAGCAATTTGTGCCCCACACATCAGCCTGAATTTGCACATGCACACACATTTCCATACAGCAGAGCTGTTTCAGGATTCCTCAGGAGAAACTCAAGCCAAGAGACCCAGTCAGAGTCCTTTAAAAAGGAAAACCAGCGTTTGCACACACACAGAGCCGTCCCCGACGCGTTCCAGAGCTGGATCATGCCCCTCCACCCTCTTGGGGTTCACCTGGTGTGGGATCTTTTTGGTTTGGACGGTCGGGATGGTTATAGATGAGAGATCTCTGTGGTTAGGTTTTAGAGTGTGTAGTTTATTGATGAAGAGCGTGGGTACCGTGGCCCTGCTTGGGGCTGCCAGCTGCAGCTCGGAGCAGGCCAGGAAAGTGAGAGAGCAAGAGAAGCAAAGGTAAGAGCAAGAGAGAGTAAGGGTGAGGGGAAGTAGTGAAAGTAGTAAAAGGAGAGGGAAAAGAGGGAAACAAGAGAAGGAAAAGAGAGGGAAAAGAGCGCGAAGAGAACGAGGTTCTCGTTTACAATACAATAAATCTTCTTCTGTGTTGAATATTCTAATTTCCACTAATCAATCTACAAATCAAGATACAAATCCTATAGCATTTATATACAGCTACAAGGAATTGGTACATTAGCATACTGCATTACATTTTAAACTCTAGAACCTCCTCTCTGGACCCCTGCTGCCAAGCCAGTAGGGTCTGCTCTGACCCTGGGACCTGTCTGCAGGCAGAGGGGATTGTTCAACAGAGAGGGGATTACCTTCTGCCGGCCATCCCATCGTTTTCCAGTTGTTCAGTAACTAAGGCTTGGCATCTCAAAGCTTACTTTCATTTCAATCTCACTTATAGTTTCCCTATTCTCAGCATCTTTTACCAGGCAATCATATTTATAAAGCTTTCCTGTTTCATCTTCCCCAACACCTGGGCTTGCTGGGTCAGTGCTGTGAGGTGAAGCCCCCTCCTGCCCTCCCAGTGAGTCCCGTGGTGAGGGACAGGGGGTTAAGCTGGTGCTGCTCTCAGTAAACACCAGCGGTGCTTTGACAAAGGCCTCAGATAAGGCATCCAGTTCAGCCCTGCTTCGAGGAAGTGTGACGGGCTGGGATGGTTTCCAGCCCCCTGCCCCGCCACATTCCCCAGGGAAGTGAGTGGGGCTGTCTGCCATCTGGGAAAGGCCCCACTGTGTGGACTGACCACCTGATGGGATCCTGACACCGTGCTTTACTCCACACCGTCACTGAACTTGAGTTCAGCTTTCTCAAGCTAGAATTCAGTATTTTATAATGTGTTATTTTCAGCTCTGCTATTGAAGATTTACTGCAACGGCAAAGCCTTCTCACTCTCTTTCTTTGTGCTTTATTTCTCCCTCAACAGAGCAGAAATTACAGTACTTACCTCCTTTTATGAACAGCAACAGATGATGCATGATACCTGTTATTTATTCTATACTTATGAGAAGCAGCGAGATTTTACCTTTGGGCGCAGCACATGAGGAACAGCAAACACAGGATGCTGTGCCCAGTTAGACCTTTTTATACACTGGGCTTGACCACGACAGGCATTGCTGGAAGGAAGAGATCTTAGCGATAACTTCTCTTAGGCACATCAACTCCCAGAACTTAGTGAGGGCATCACAAATTCCAGAGGCTGGGAGGAAGGGAGGATTCGGGATCTAACCCTCTGGAGAATAGCTAATATATCGAAACAGGAGAGCAGAGCAGACCGTTTCATATACAGGACCAAAATACACAGAAATAGCAAGTAAAGACTCAAATTTTAGGCCTCGTCAATAGACTTCAAACAGTCACTCAAAAAAAAAAAAATCACCCACTTCAAGATCTAGAGCTTTGTTAAAATTAGAAATTGTGGTAGAAACAGGCAAGTCTCAATATCACTAGTTCTAAGGGTACTTAGGATACTTGATATTAGCCTTTAAGGATCTTTAAGATCAATTTGTTCTTCTGTAATTAAGAGGGAAGCAAAGGTGAAGAAAAAAGCAGAAAAGATGAGATATAAACGTTGTACAGCCTACTGCAATTTATTACACAAGCTTTTACCCATTTCAAGTTTTGTGATCACTTACTTTAACTTTTCTTGAGGGAATTTCATCATTAGTCCTGGTTTTTAGCTCTTCAGAATTATGCTTTGACCAAGTACTTCGATCTGCCTGTGATACTACAGAGATAAAAATCTATCTTACAACTCAAGAGGTTTATCAAAAGACTCCTTCAAGGTCAACTTCACATTTTAGTAGAAAAACTGGAGATAACAAGTACAATTAGGCATTTATAAACTCAAGACTCTCCCAGTACAAACATTTAGGAGAGAGAAGCCCTTCAAAACATTATTTTATAAAAAATATGCTTTCATCACTTCTTCCTCCAGCATGACAAGCTGTTCCTTAGGTTGAGATTTTTTATAGGGCTTATGGAAATTAATTGCGTGGCTTCCGCTGAAAGTCAACGTGGGGGAGGAGGGCGAATTCCCTTGAGGAGATTCTCTGAGAAAAACTCTCTCCTTGAACAAGAAAGTTGGTTAAAGTAAAGAGCTCATCATGGCTGTAACTCCTGGGCTTGGTGAACACAGTCCAGACATGGCAGCAAAGCCACGGCAGAAATTCACTGCGCCTTCCTGGCCATTCTCCCACTCCCGTAATCAGATTCCCTCTCATTTGTTATTTCCACTCACACAAGGATCATGTGCAGCCCCAGCAGAGATCAGACAGGTTTGAAGTTCACCGTGGCTTTTGAAATGTTGGAGCCTCAGAGCTGGAGTTTAAAGTATTTTACGGGGCTGAGAGCTGGATTAAAGCCAAGTACCACAGAAATACAGAAATTCAGAAGTGTAGTCCTGTACCTACATTGCTTCCCTAAAAAATAAAACCTAAGCTAGCATTAATGCCAAATATATCTAAAATAGAATAAGCCCTGCAAAACTACTGTGCCTGGTGCAATCAGGGAGAAAAGCTCAGCCTAGTAAAAAGTAGTATGATTCTGTTTATGTAGGTAAACTAAGAGAGAAAAGTGCTCAAGTGAAATCCAAGGAATGAAGATCTCCCAAGGTAAGTACAAATATGATCATTAACACTGCCTAGCTTAGTTCCTAAATACGTTTCCCTATCCACTTCATAAATATCGAGCTCAACACTTGTGAAGAGCAAATTCCTTTAAGGCATGTCGAGTTGGTTATGCAAAGTAAAGAAATTCCAAGTTGTCAGGTAATTTCTAACAGTAAATAGGTACAGATAAAAAACCCAAAAAGGACAGTCTATGCATTCACAGTCCTTTATTTAAAAACAAACAAAGAAAAAGTAAAGCCTGTCCACTGTAATGCGACTGAGTGGTATGAAATAATCCACCTGTCCCTCGGCCTGCGCTTGGTCAAAAGCCAGGGTTTGTGCTCTGCCAAACATCTCCAAAGTGCTGCTAGAGAAGGGCCAATAAAACATTTCTTGCAGACCCTGCAGACAACACGAGCCTGCTGAACCCTTCCCGATCAGCAGCCCCAGCGTCTGGCCTGTCTGTCAATGCCAGTGGCTCCCAGCAGGGAGTGGTTTATTATTCTAATAAGATGCTCCAGTAACGAGAGGGTCAGCCCTGAATCACTGCCATGAGAAGATTTAATTAGATTTTTAAACTGACTAAAGACATTCCCTGCACGCACACAAAATTTTAAGTATGGAGATAAATGACAGTGTATTTTAAGGCAAGGTTACTTTTGTTTTATTTTTGTTTTAAACTTCCTGTTTCTATTTTTCCTTTTCTTGAGACAGTTGTTTACATTACAGTTACACTTCCAAGCTTAAAGGTTTCTTGTGAAAGAGTTCAATAATCTTCTGATTAAAAGCTCTCTAGGCAAACCTGCTGAAGTATTCCACCCAATACAGAGCTCTACAATTTCCTAGGGAAAGGTCTGAAAACTCAAACCCAATTAAAAATTAGAAAAACCCAACAAAACAACTCAAATTTGCTTCATCACAGAGTAAAAGCTGCAGAACAGTTTGATATTGAATACATGTAAATATATACCAATGAATTACTGTTAATATGCTGATTTAATTAAAAATATACTGGATAAAGAAGAGAAAGGAGCTCGGCTGTATTAATCCACACAGCTGCAAACTACCTGTATTAGCAGACAGAACGTTCATTAAAGGTAACCTCATATCAAAGATTTTTCTAAAAGCCACCAGAGGAACGCTGAAGTCAACCACGAGGGCCAGGGCTATTAGGGCTGTTTCAATCATTAGGAAACCATTATCTCAAATTCATGCTGCTACCAGGATACAGGTTCACCCAGCAACATGACAGCAAATTATATGATTAATTAGCTCCCACATAGCTACTGTGAGTCAACCAGTTGAAACTGATGCCCTACAGAAACAGATAAAATATTACCAAATGGCAGCGATTGGCTCAAAAGATCTTCCTGCAGTCACACTCCCAAACATCAGTGAATTTGCAGATGTTTTAAGGGAGCTCCCCATCCATGCTCACTTTGCATTCACTACTCTCTGCACTGATGTGCATTTCTGTATTTGATTTTTCTTTCACCATTTAATTATTTTCACTTTTTTGCCTAATTGCAGTCATCAAGTTTCCTGCAGATTCAAAACATAAACTAGACTGGCATTCATCTAATGGCACCCATTCTTAAGAGCACTTCATAGGCATTTTTAAAAAGGAGACAAAATATTTGCCTTCTTTGGCAATTTGGCAAAAGACACAATGAGACAAATATTGCACAACAACTCTGAAAAGGAAGATGGGAAAGCTGGAAGAGAAAGCTTAACTGAGAACAAAACAAATTAAATTACATCCACCACTGAGGACTCCCCTCTCTGCCTGGTGTCTGTCCTGCACCCCATCCCATCAGCTGAGTCAAGTGGTGAGAAGTCAGCAACAGCAAGAGAGAAAACATGAGAAACAAAACAAATGGCTCATTTTATTCAAGAGTTTTAAAAAACCCCTGAGTACATGTGTGTACAAACATTACCCAGTATTAGTCAGTGCTACCTGACACTTGGAGAGGCTCTGCTCACTCAGAGCTGAACTCTTCTCGCTACATCCTCTCTTCACACTCAGGAGATGGGGATGAACTACTTATTCAGGATCTGAAAACAACAGCAGTCAACTGTGGACAGACCTTATGTGAGAGAAAACAACTTCATCCTTCAAACTCTCCACAACATACCAGAGCTGGCTAAGAGATAAGGAAATATTTGAAACGACCTGAAATCTAAGGACCATCCAATAACCAGGTTCTCTGTGTACCTTCTTCCCACGAGGATTTGAAGTTATGTTGAGAATTCAGAAGGTATTTGAGAGATTTGCAAAATGCAGACCTCGAAGATCCAGTATTTATTTACTGACACTTTAACAAAGCAATTAATGCAAAAGCAAACTGTTCACTGGCATTAAGAGCTTTCTGGTGGGGGGTGATGCCTAAGACACCAAAAATGAACTGGCTTTAATACATACCAGCACAGAAACAGATGATTCAATCCTGGCACTGCTGAGAGATGCAAAAGTACAGAGCAGGACAGAAAGAAGGATATTACAACACTCAGGCTTCAATATCAGAATCTTTATCCCTGTCGATGACTTAATAAAAAACTGAGGGAAGACAATGATTGTGGAACAACAAAAAGAAATTAGTAGCAGCAGATAATATTTTAGTTGTACTAGCAAAAATTATAATTGATTTTCTGTCTGTGGTGTTAAAGTTGCTATCTTTGCTCTGAAAATAAATTTTCATTTTAAAAGCATAATCACATGTTAAAATAGTTCTACCTGGCATTTTCTGTCCACAAGCTCATTTTACAAGAGGGATACAAGAGCCACCATTGCTCTGTCATGTCAAAAAATCCATTTCACTTCCTTAGGAATACCTAAGATTAGAAAGCATTAAGTTTGCTTATCATCTACTATGCTGTAAAATCATGTTGTTGAAGAAGGAACCTTTTGTCTAAATGAAGAGCAACTTTCAAACTAGAAAAGATATGGAAGCATCAACATAGAAACAGTTTTTAAGCCAAATTTCAGATTTTTAAAAAATCATGCAACTATTACTTCAAATGCCAAGCACTCCTCCTTGTAGCACTCCTTTCAATTAACTCAGCTTCTCACTGTGGGATTTTTAAGCAGGCTACTATAATCTACATTATTACTTAATGTCGTTTCTTCAAAAATGTCTGTTTTCTCCTTCCATCAGCCACCGCCCTCAGACCGTCCTTCTCAAGGGTTCACAGGCAGTGGGCTCTCAGCTCTTTTCGAGACCTGTCTACATGGCACACACAAATCTGTCACGAGCAAAGGCATCATCTTTGCTGAGCAACTGTCAAAACGCAAAAGCCAAAAGGAAAGAAGGTTCTGCATGTAAAATAGGGAAGGAGAAAAGCCTGGGTTTTGGCTTCAGGGGAGCTCAGCTTTACAGGGCTGTTTTGGACACAGATATTACATTCTGATTTAAAACACATCCAAACCGTGGGGTATTTTTGCCACCCCTAGAGCACATTTGATTTTAATACCAAACACTGAATACGACAATCAGCAAAAGAGCTCAACAATTTAGAGGCCACAGAAGTTTAGGCAGCTTGACACAGACTGACAGGCTCCAGCCAAGCTTGTGTGTAATTATTTCATGTGTCGGCGCTTTGTCTTCCATCACTGAAATGAGCACCTAAAGGCAAGAACACAGAGGATACAGGATAATACATCACCACTCATTTATCACAACGAATGCTGGCAGTGGATACTGAGAGCTTCCTATCAGGCCTTGCAAGCAGGAATTATCTGGTCATTCATTCATTCCTCACAACGTGTCACTCCTGGACTCTGGATTTTTGAAAAAACTACCTGGTCTTGAACAACCAAAAATAAAAGGTAGAAGTCCAGACTCTTTCTCTGGATGAAGGCATCTGCTTTGTGGTTAAAGCCTCCTCTTATCCCAGCTTTGTACCAATAGTTCTTGAGCCACTCCCAGCATTCCTGCACAGCTTCCAGATGATAAAATTCTCACCATTCCCATGGGGAAACTGAGGCATGGAACAACTCAACAAAACAGTAATTTGCTCTGCAAGAACTTGTTTAGGAGTTCTCTGTATCTTTAAGTGCTTTTGAACACGCGTGGCACAGACAGAATGAAAAGGCTGGACATTATTCCACAATCACATTTTGTGAAGGATGGAACAGGCAACAATGGAGCACAGTGATCATACACAGAATACAATTTTTATTTCATTTCATTCCAGGTAAGCTCAGCAAATGTTAAATAAATGATTCACTACCACGAACTCTGTGCCAAACTCTTACTTTCTTTCCCAAAACTGAGTTTCAAAGAACAATCTTGAGCAACACTAAAGCATAAATTTAATTTCAATGCAAAACTTGCTGCATGGAGGTGCTTTGGGTTGCTAAAATTAGAGGGCTTACTACAGGATTCCCCTGGCCATGACTCACAGACAATAAAGACACGGTGTGCAGCCACAGAAAAAAGCCAAAACCAAGTCTGCCAATGTTAACAAGGTCTTCCCTGTCCAGTTTTTACTCCCATGCAAATGTAAGAATCAGGTAAAGACACAAATAATGAGGTAAATGTATCTGTGTCAATTAGCAATGTGCATCACACTATGCATACACTTATTTTCACAATAACATACACATACTGCTGAGTAACATCACTGAAATTGAAAGGATGGTGTTACTCCTGTGTAGGTAAAACCTACACAGCAAAGAACAAGTGCCTTCCAAAATTAACCCGTCAAGAATGGAAATAACAGCAGGGCAACGTCTATAAAGGCATGAAAACTGAGTCACTTCATCCAGCGAAACTTCTAATGGTTCCATTTTATTTTTTTTTCCTCACTGTGTCTTGAGAAAATGGGACTAGAAAGTAAGTGTACCAGAACACTTCAAATCACTTAAAATGAAGATTATATTTAGAGGAGAAAACTATGAAGTCATCAGCTGGAATTTGCTACCCCAAGCTTTTTCCATTTAACCCATCCATAGGGTTCCTTGTAAATACACACATACCCAGAGAATGCCCTAAAGTGAAATTAAAAAGTAATAACCGTTATTTTTAACAGCAGGTAAAGACAGCAGAGCAAAGCAGTTCTCCTCTGTATCCTCTGTAGTTAGAAAGGACATTTTGGCATCCTCTCAGTCCCTGCATCTGGTCGGGAGCACGGCCAGAGCCTGGCATCAGCACGGTCCCCAGGGACGGGCACAGCCCCCTGAGCTCCCAGGACACCCCCATGGTGCAGTTCACCATTGGGAAAGCTTCACCCTTTGTGGAGTTACTGCTGAAACTACAGGGGGCTTTAATTACCTGGTTTTTTCAAGTAAGATTTGCATTTTTGAAGTTTTTTTACTGTGATACACACCTACAGGTTCCTTCTCAAGGGTACAGGGTTCCCATTTGAGAGCACTTTTATCCCCCCTCCCAGCGTAGCTGTTTACTTCTCCTCTCAGACAGACAAAGGTTATTTTGTAGAGGTACAGAAATAAAGTCATTAATTAATACATTCACAATGGGCTTATATCACATTACACAATATGATTATACAATAAAGCTGGTCTGGCTAAGCCACCAAAATAGAAAGACCTTCTCACTCCACCTTATTCCAGCTCTGCTCCTCCTGCTCCTCATTTCTGACCAAAGGATATACAACCAATGCAGATGGAAACACTTGCTGTAATACATTTCTGAATTTGGCAAGAGGCAGTTTTAATTTATTCTTTTCAGATTGATTGTCTGCTGCAGTAAAACAGCCTCGAATCCCCACTCCCCAAATAGCAAAGCTAAAAAAAAAAGGGAATGGGGGGGTTTTAAGCAATCTTATTATAAAATCACAGCTTTAGCAAAAGCTTTGATATCATTATTAGGTTTATACAAATTTCCTCTCTTATCTAGCTTGTTCTTCACTGTCTTAATTAGTTCAACCACACGTAGTTTGTGTTCTTTTTAACTTTTTTTTTTGACACAGAAACAAGCAGTTAAACTAGTATTTGCAGTCTTTAATTACACATTAAAATCTTCATCCTTAACTTACTTTTTTACTGAAAGTACAGGGATTCCCTACAGTGCAATATTAATGTTCTGCTCTAAATGCTGCAAGGGCATCTTCTAATGGTTGGGACTGTGGAACAACTTTTAATTAATTGCCACCTTTTAATGGCACGGTTCTCACACAAACATTACCTTTAAGGCAAACATACATCAAAGAGTCAGAAATTTGCTCTTTTACAACAGAGCTGCGGTCCCCAGTAATTCTAAACTCACTTAGGGTCTGCTGCTCTGGATCTGTGCATGTTCTGGAAACAGCAGATCAACGCCGGTACACGGCCCGGAGTCTCCAAAAAGATTCATCTTTTTCACTTCCCAAACACAGCGCTCCAGTTCATCTTCCTCAAAATAGACGGGAATGGTTTCAATCACTGTGCTCGGTCACACAGGGCTCCACATCACACTCACAACAATCCTGTTTGGGGGATTATGTGTGGAATATGACAACAAAATATCAACAGGCACCAGCCCCAGGTGCTTTTTGGCTCATGTCTCCGTGACAGGCACGTGCACAGAGCTCATCACGTCAGTCCACAGTGGCTCTCAACACACTCGTAAAAAAAGCTCTACACACAGTAAAGAAACTGTGAAATCTTAATTGTATGCACTCTCTTTCCACAGTACTTGGTCATAAGAGTTGCTGAAAAGTGAATAAATAAACCAGATTTTTCCTCCATGTTAAAACACACTATGAAGTTTTACCTCCTAACCAATGTTTCCTGCCCAGAGGAGCTGTGGCTGCCCCATCCCTGGAGGTGTCCAAGGCCAGGCTGGACGGGCTTGGAGCAATCTGGGGTAGTGGAAGGTGTCCCTGCCCATGGCAGGGGGTGGAATGGGATGAGCTTTAAGGTCCCTTCCAACCCAAACCATTCTTTAATGCATATTTCAGTAATTTACTACGGATAAAGCAACATCCAAGATCTTTTTGTATTGTACGGATAGAAATTATTCTCCTGTTAATGAATATCACAAGGAACATTTAGTTTTAGCCAAAGTATTTCCTTTGCACAATCTGTGTTGATCAATGCCTGCCGGTTTTTTGTAATTACTTTGTAAGAAAATATGCAGCTGTACAGTACTTAATGGAATGAAATTAAATTCAGCATATAAATATAGCAAAAAAAAAAAAAGCATTGTTTTGGCATAACAAAAAAAAAGATTACTGCAGAAACCCCTGCTGTCAGATATATCAACATATTAGGAGATTAAATCAAGATTAAAATGTTCAAAAGAATTGTGTTTCTAAAGATGCACAGAGCAGCAAAGCTCATGTTCTGTATCTTTGGTACCTGAACAAGTTACAAAGCACCTGTAAAGTCCCAAAGTTAACACGATACATAACCCAAGTGAACAGCACTGAAAACAAAGCAGAGATATCAAACAAATTAAGAGCACCTAATTTAAAATTTACCTCTTACACTGAAATAAAATTTCAGCTGGATTATTCCCTCTCTCTCTTTTCTGGAGCAGAGTTTGGTAAGGCACCTTTGGCCACAAGCAGTGAGATGACCACTGTTATATCCCTGGTACATTATTGGATTTGATCTTGCTGGAGTTGCCCAATAAAGCCCTTCATGAATCTAAACTGTTCTGTGGAGTCTTTTCTTTCCAGCTACATTATACCGAGTGCTAAACAGTAAATACCACATAACTGAGACAGATTGCCATTACATTTAATAGCAGACTCTTTCCCTCCCTATATTTAAAACAAAAACCACCCAAAGCAGCAGGATAAAGCAACACTCAGCTAGAGAGCTCTGGAACATTTGTCCCTGCTGCTGACGTGGGCAAAAAATATCTGTCTTTAAAAGCTTAGAATCATCTCTCATCCAAAGGAAGCACTGGGTACCTCACTTGTGTTATATCTGAAATCCAGAAAGGACAACGCAACACCCCCCCAAGGGCTGTTCCCTTGGAAAACTCAGTCCAAGACAGGTTAAAGATGTGTTATCACCTTAGAACTGTCCCTCATAATTTGTAATACAGATGGGTTCAGCCGAGGGAGATGCTTCCCCAGCTTTGGGACCCAAGTGTGCCGGCTCCAAAGCCCTGAACACGCTGCAGTCAGTGTGGCAGTCTGGGATAAACGGCAACACACCGCAACTCCCACTAAAACAGCTTCACAGAGCAGCTCTGCAACAGGAGTTCAACAATTTACTGAAAATAAAAAGGCAACAGCACAATGACGTGATCCAAACTGTGCACAAGACATCAAATACGAAAATTAATGTTTGATCGACATGGTACATGGCTGCAAAGTAATTAAACTTATTCTTATAAATATTATTGTCTTACAATATAAAGAACTAATTTTTAATCTTTTTTTTCCTTCATATAAGAGGAGATTAATTTGTGGAGCAAAAGGGTCACATGTTTCAGCAACATGTTCTTTTACAGTTCCTGTTGCACTGTCTTGCTAAAATCAAGCTAAAGGAATTCTGTGAGAAACTTAAACATGAACAGGGATATGAAATGAGCTCCCAGTATTGGAAGTTATTGGAAAGTGATCTCTTCCTTATTAATACAATTCCCCATCATGTACGAAAAGATATCTCCATGTTCCAGAATGCAAACAGAGTTTTAATCTTTAATTATATTCTCAACCTCAGCTCTTCTGGAGAGAAGTATAGATGTGGGCCTGAGGATTATTGCGTTATTACATTATCATCTCCGTGGTATTTAATGAATATTGATACTTAATGCAGCTTTGCCAGTACAGGCAAAGAAGAATTTCAGAACTGCACAAAGAACTTCTGATGACTTTTCTCAAAACAGAAAATACAGCCACACTCTTCGCTCTTCTACTCTTGAATACTTCAGGAGGAGGCCCAAAGGTTGGAGTCCAGCTCCCGATATTGAATTATTGTAATAACAACAGTGGCATTTTAAATAACCCCACCCCTGCACCCGGTGTCACACTGAACTGAATCAGATTCACCATGGAATCACAGTGGTTTGGGTTGGGAAGGACTAACCCAGCACCATTTCAACCAGTTCTCTTAAAAAACACAAAAGTATGAACGTTGATTGGCTTAAGCATGCTCTGCCACTGCCTTTAGAATAACCTCTTTCTTACATACTCAAAATCCCTGAACATAGGAAGCAATTAGATGCTGTTTATAAAACGAAATGCTGAAAAAAAGCTTTCCTCCAAAAACCTCTTGGCAAAGGGCTCATCAGGACTTTTCCTTAATGCAAAAATGATAAATTATACAAGTTAAGTTCCGAATCATTTATTTTGGCACATCTGATGACTGAGTGTACAGTGTTTTTATATCTATATATCTATATATATCTATACATCTATATATATATATATCTACATCTATCTATATATATGTATCTAAAAAACTGTTAAAAACACCAACTTTTTAAATATGAAATCCTTCCTTAAGAGTCAATTTGGGTATCCTGAAGAAAGCTCTTGACCAAAGCCAATAGAATCTGACTATTAATTATATGACAGAACCATTAAACAGATAAGACATTAATGCTATGACAGAACAACACTTTGACTATGCTGGTATTGAATCAAGCTCAAATAAACAGAATTTGGGATATCATAGTGAGACCACTCACTATGGAGCATCTTTAGCTAATGCACTTCCAAAGGATGCAGAAAGTATAGACTTCTTTTGAATATATCCTTCTTCTCTAGAAGAATCATCCAGATGAATTCTGAGGTGTAGAGAGCAGATCAGAGACCTCCTCCATCTCACCCAGAAGAAGCAGCAGAAACAAAGTGGCCATCCAGAGTTTCTATATCCTCAAGTCCTTGTTATCTCCTAAAGGAAAAGTTATCTCCATGGATTTTTTTTTGGCTCATTTATCTAGAACAGTATGATGGGCAGCACTGTCTTTTCCTTTATTAAAAAAAAAAAAAAAAAAAAAAAAGGGAAGTAATTTTGCTGGTGTGTTCCTAGCAATAGAGTACAAATTTACAGAGATTTTTACTCAATCTATTACAATATTTTCACTGTCATGTTAGGGCATACATCAGACCACAAGAGATTTACAAGACAATTTGAAGAGCCTTAAAACAAAAAAACTGGACTCTCTTTTACTCAAACCTCTCTGTTCATTGAGCCTGAAGTTGTCAAACAAGAGCCAGACTTCCACTTGTTTATTGCTTATAGTGTGCTTATTTCTCCAAAACCACAAAGTGACAACAAATGACCCTAAAAGGCACCATAAAGGGCAAGAGTCTCAGTACCTTCTGTGGTGATCAAGTTCTTGTTCTGGCAATTTTCTTCCAGACAGAGAAGACAGACGATTAATCTGGGAGCACTGAGAAAGCCCCACACAACAGAGCTATCGAAATAACAGGATTTCCAACCGAGACTCCTAAAAATTCCCATTAAAACTAACTAACTCTTGTGTGTGCCACTGAACTCCCCTGCAAGAATACAGACAACATCCTGGGCTTCCTCTTTTCTTCCTTTTCCAGCTCCCAGTGGCTCAGTGCTGTTGTTTTCCAGCCGGACAGTGACATATCAGATTCCCTGGGATCCCAGCAGGGTGGTCCAGCAGCAGGAATTACCCTGTGGGCTCCCTGCTCTCAGCACCCCGAGGGAATTCTGCTCCCTCAGGGTCTCGGAAACAACTTCATAACTGCAAATTTGCTTTTGAGACATGGTGCCAAGCAAAATAATACCAGATCAATTAACTGCGCCAATTACTCCATTTCAAGAGGAAAAGAAAAGCTACGCTGTCATTTCTTATTGTCTTTATTTATTGATTCCCAAGCAGGAGCAGCCACCCCGGTTTTCAGCAGGGCTGCACGCAGACGCTTCCCCGGGCTCTCAGACGAGCTGACAGCTCTCAGCACTTCAGCAAACACTGCCTTGAGATTCCTCAGCAGAAGGAAGGAAGCAGCAGCCAGATGAGAGGCATGTGAGGGAACGCATCCATTAGCACGTACAGGGAGATGTCTTGTTAATAGAAGACAGAAGGAGGGACAAAGCAGGCAGAGAAAGCAGGCAGCAGTTAGTCATTTTCTCACACAGATCATTTGGCTGGGAATGAGACACACATCAATCCAGTCTTCCTTTCTGCACTTTCAGAGCCAGGGAAAACCAATACTGAAAAGCAAAACCAAACAGCAAAAGGTCTCTCTTCGAAACTGCTCAGCACCCTCAGAAGCCCTGAAATAATAAACAGTGAGAAAATGCAGATTTTCCTCAGAGCGGTTGCATAGGGCAGAGAACTTCCATTTACAAAACCACCTTTTGGATTCGAAATTGCTGCTGTTGTTTCAGATATTTACTAGTGAAGAACTAGGGGCTCATCTCCAAACCAGAGCACATCAGAAGACAGCCTAAGGCTGGGGAGGGAAAGGGGTGAGGGCCCACCAAGAATCACTTCTGCCGTCAGCAAAATCCTTTCCCCAGCTCCTTCTGCGAGCATCAAGTAGGAAGAGATGGCTGAGCCTCCAAGACAGGCTTGGGTTTGCTCTGTTTGATTGGTTTCTTTTAAAAAAAGGCATTTTGGAAAGGAAAGAAGCAAAGCAGAGCAGAGCTAGAGATTGAAGGCTCAAGTGAGCAGTGAACTGACACCAGACTCGATTTTTCTGCTGTATTTATGAGAAGAAACACCATTTGGGCATGTTTAGTTTGTGGAATACAACCCAAGTCTCACCCCAGCAGCAAAGATCAAAGAACTGGATAAGCAAGAAAATTGCTCAGCTCCCACCACTGCCATCGAGAACGTAAAGTGCAATTGCAAAAGTTACTCATGCAGTTTCTTCAAGGAACAGGACCATAAATAAACAGATTAGTAACCTGCCCTCTAATACTACCCTTAACTCAAACGTAGACATGTTTACTAGCAAACTAGCCATGTGCAAAATCTGCATAAGAATAAATTGGTTTTAGGAGATTCTTTGCCCAAATCATCACCTCTGATACCTCCTGAGCAAGTGTTTCCTGCGTTCCTTTGCTGGCAGAAGGGAATTACTGCAGTGTTGATATTCGCTCCAACCTGCTCTCCTGAAATGACATTTTGGCATACAGCTGGTTTCAACTACTTCTGTTTGAGAAAACCTTTAGATAATAAAGTCTGAACAACATTTAACAAACACTTGACTCATTGTTACTCAGCCCAATGACTTGTCACTGAACTTAATTTTAATAGCAGATATCAAAGCAAAAATAAACCAAGAAATAGATACCTCTTTCTTGATGAATTAATAAAGCTTAAAAAAAAAAATTTCCTTTAATTGCCATGGGAATATTAGCATGCAGGATGCCCTTTCAAGGAGATCTGTAGTTTTGCACCTGGATGTTTTCTTCTTTTGCGTTTTATGAAGAATGAAGGGAAAGAAAACCTCCACGGCATGATTCATCACTATTTGCATGAAACGATGGCAAAATCAAGATATTAAAATCCATTTGTCACACTTCTTTTTTTTAAAAATACTTTTCATAAGCCTATTTTCATAAGTCTTTTCATAATCTGCTTCTGCCCTGTGTTGGAAACAAGATATTGAGCCCAACAGGTATTTGATTTGCCTTAATATCACTATTATTCTCTTAAGACACATCGAGATAGCAAACAAGAACAAATATGGAAAGGTCAAAGAGAAGCCAGAGAGGAGGAAACCAGTGACAGATAAAGGGCCAGCTCAGCAGAAACACATTTTCCCTGTGAATAATGCTGGAAGTGGTAATAAGATACTGAAACATAATTCAACTACTGGCTAAAGTTTAGCTACCACACTAAAATTTCAGTCTATCTGCAGATCCTGGGTAAATGCACCACTGAAGGAAAATCATCTACAGATAACAAGGCATATAATACTTTTAAATGTGTGTATTATGTATCTCACATGAAGATTTATACAGCTGCAACTGTTTAAGAACAGATTTTTCTATGTAAAAATAGAAGTTAGCTCTTTATATATATTTCAAGTAACTAGAGATGCCAGGATTAAGAAATAAAACAAAAACTCACCAAAATATTTTAAGACCTCTTAAAAAAACTGTCAACTGATATCACAGTACTCCAGTTCACAGACTGCCTGGAGAAGTACATTTGAAGCTCCAGATACCTCAACAAAGGAGGAAAGCTAATCAGCCAGTTTGCCACAAGATACCCCAGTTCCATCACACATATCAGAGAAACAACATCTGGTTTTAAACTACTGCTGGAGCCCCCTTCAAACCCTCTCCTTTGTCTGATATATTGGTAAAACAATAGACCATTTTATGGATTCTTGAATTACCAGCACTTTAAAGTTAATATACAAGGAGAAAGCTCTACAGACGTTGTTTTTTTCACGTTTCCTTTAAGAAAAAGCCCTCTAAACATACACCTGTGAAATCTGGTGACAACAGGGACTTTTATTCTTGCAACTACGAGGTTTTTGGTAGCACGGTGTTTATACATCAGTGACTCTTGTTTTGTGAAGAAAAGCAGGCACTTTCCACAAACTACAAGGATGCTCAGCACAATGAACAATTGCTTAGCACTTCATTTTCTACATAATAATCATTTTCTTACATGTAACTAAATATTTCAGGCGGTTCATTAATTTATAAGCTTCGCTGTGTACATCTCTGTGTTTCTGGCATCACTACACAAGCTGCTTAAAGTGTTGATACTCTCTGTCCTCAAACAGTTTCTAAGTGTCCTCATAATTGCTTGTCACCTGTAAAAGAGGTTTAGATCGACGCAGAATTAACATATGGTGAACAGATGGACCTGGAACAGACGTTTGCCGAGAAAGTACTCACACCAAAGACTTTTTGGCTTCAGTCTTTTAGGACCTTCAGAAAAGTCCTACTTGAAGCTCCAAGTCATACTAATCAGGTGAGCATCATTCCTCAATGACAACCTCGTGTCGCAAAAAGTTTTTTAATGACCTGCTACAAAGAGAATGTGTATGGAACAAAAACGCAAGCACGAGGTTGCTTATTACGATGATTGAAAATTAAACCAAAAAACCAGTTAAGTTAGTAAGAAACATTCCACCCACCAGCATGGAAACTCTCCCAAATATTCCATTACTTACTGAGGAGGCAGGACAAGAGTTGTTGGCTGGGCTTTTGGTCTGCGCTTTGCAGAGACTCCCATCTGGTTGGCTGAACGTTTCAGAGACTGCTGATTCAAAAGGCCAGATGCCAGCCCAGCATGGTACTGCAACTGGATAAGAAAGAACATATATATATTAAAATACACGCCGCTGCAGCACTCTGTCTGTGTCAGACCTCTGCTACCTGTGGCACCTGACTCAAATTACAGCCAGTCAGGAAGTTAATGTGTGGTGTTTCAGATCTATTGCTTGGTGGAAGACAATAGGGACAAAAGCACATGGAAAACGTCTGCTGTGAAATGGGTATGAGGAGCAAGTTAGGCATTAGGGCAAGTAAGATGATGAATCAAGGACTTCCTCTCAAGTCTAACTCTCTTGAAAGTTGGGCTTGCTTTTAAACATTGAGACTGCTTCTCCTCTCTAGGGACTAAGCATTCTCATTTTAGGAAGAAGATAAGAGAAAGACAGATGCAACCCTTTCACAGTATAAACCAGCTTTTGAGAAATAACACTCATCTTGTTACACATAAAAACACAAAACATTTGCAAAGGAGCTTCTACCACTGTAAAGAAAAATCTTGCTTTTAAAATACCTGCTTGCACATCTCCAGAGCTCTGCAAAACAATTCACATTCAGCAGCTTTCTCTTCGAAACTTTTCTTTTCCTTGCCAGTAAAAGACAAATTTCTGAAGGACACAACATGAATCGGCAGGATTTTGAGTGCACTCCCACAGCTCCCAGATTTAAGAACAGCTACAGGGCTCTGCCTGTCCTGCAGCCACCTCCAAGTGCAACAAGTTCTTCTCTGAACACTTTCAATTACATCCTGAGCTCCCCATTTTTGAACTGGAAAGGAGAGGAAGCTTCAGTGTCAGGCAAATGCAATTTCCTGCATCATTTCAGTACCTGGATCTATGTGTTCATGAAATTGTCTAAAGATTAGTTCTGGAAAAGCTGAACTGTTTCACACGTTAACACCCCTAACCCACGGTCTGCACATAAAAAACGGGTCATGGTCAGGAGAGTACGATTTAAAAATGTTCAGAAAATAAAGTGGTCTTAGACCAAGCTGTTCTACAGGGAGCGAGTGAAAAGGAGGGAAGCAAAGTGTGGAAGTGATGTACTCAAAACCACCTGTGAACAGGAGGGAAGCAATGCCCCGAGCCAGTTTGACTCAGATGTCACTGCTCAGCACATCCATAAGGATTTCTAACGGGCTCCTGGGTCCCTTGGCTGCTTTGCCACGTGAGCTCAGCGTGGCTCAACATGAAGACACATCACATTCCTAATGGGAAGAGAGCTGTGCTCCACCAGGGAAAGGGGGGATTTTAGTGCCCCAACCAATGGATTTTGCTCAGATTTGTTTTTCTCCGACAGTTTTCTGAAATGATAAAAAATCAATGAGAGCGATGGAGGGTCCCTGTTTGAAAGGTGATGTTTCAGTGTCAGGGGCTTAGTTTTCAATCTTCACTACCTGAATGTGCAGGGAGTGCAATATGCAGGGAATTAAAGGCAAAGACAGCTCTGGCAGAAGAGCCCTTTGACTCCAGGAATATGCTTTTCCCCTTCCTTCTTGCATCCTTTTGTGCTGGTGACACCATTCACTGATGTTCCCTGTGCAGGTATTTCAGGTAAACAACATTATTTGGACACTTGCTCAGAGATGGAGGTAATCACCAGTACTAATCAGAGACAGATTTTAAAGGCAACCTCTTAAAAACATTTCATAACCTCCCAGCTAGTGGCATTTAGTGGTCAGGCATAAAAAAACCCACAAAAAACAACAAAAAGAATTTTTAAAAAAAGATTCTAAACCACAGTTCTGTCCTTTAAGGCTGACACCCAGTGATTAAGTTATTTTTATTAATTATAAGTATTTCTTCATAATCTACCTTTGCTCTTAGGAATGCAGGTCCAACTGTCGAAACCTGTAAAGGCCATTAAATATTTACCAAACCATCTTTATAATGGGAAAAAAGGTCAAAGTTAATAAAACTGACAGGCAGCTTCTGTCCAGCTTGATTTATACATTATTAAAGCATCACAAACTGTACTGCGCAGAGTGCTCTCCTTTTTGGGGACAGGGGGTGTTCACTGAAGGGACTGGGAAATTGTTTCTTAACCATTTTTCTGAGGAGCAGAAGCAAGACTGAAAACAGTGCCAAAGCAGGACCACAGGTATCAAAACTACGGCCAGGAGATTCATGGTCTGATGGACAACACAGGTGCCATTCACTTCCCTTTTCCTCTTACAAAATAAACACCTTTGTCTGCCAGCAATGGCCATGAGAGAAAATCTCAGCTAAAAACACACCAATGCCCCCAAATTTTGAAGAGAAAACATCATTTCCACACACATTCTGTCCACTTTAGGGAAAAGTGCTGAAATGCACTGTCAGAGGATGCTGTGGGTGCTAAAAGGTTCATGCTGGGGGGCTGAGATGAGCTCACGGGACACAAAGCCCTTTTTGGGTTAATGAATACACAGAAACCACACTGGGCTCCAGGAGTGCTGAAGCCAGGGAACGCTGGTGGCTGGAAGAACACAGAGAGAAGGCTGTGGGCACGTGCTGCAGGTGAGACGGGGGTGACAGGAGCCTCCGGCTGCACCAGCAGAGCTGCTGCGTTCCAGCCCCTCGGAGAGTCTGAGGCCCCACCACCCAGAGCGGCCAAAAGTTGCAGAACTGCTGAGGTCAAACCCACCCTGCCCAGTGCCTTCCCAACAACGCTCCCAAAAACCTCCCCTGTGCCCAGTTAAACCACACGACAGCAAACCCTGTCCATGAAACGTGCTGAGTACTCACTGGGGCAGCACCAGGTAGCCCTGCAAATCATTCCCCTATCAGCTGCAAAGGAATTCCCCATCACTACAGCAAGCATCCACGTTTGCCAGCTTTGGGGAATCGCACCTGGTTTGTGTGAGGCTAAGCTTTTCCTAATGAAATATTTTTCTGCATAGTATCAATAAGATCGATCCGTTTTCCCCAATACACGCGGACGAAACAGAAAATCTATTTCAGAAAACCAAGAAATCAAAACCAGCAACAACAAAAATCAATTTACAACGTTTAGCAGCCAGGATATACCCCAGTGCCAACTTGTACAGGTTTAAGATGAATCTCATGATAGCTGGTATTTTTCTTAAAACTGCAGTTCCAAGTGTGAATTCTACATTTTAAAATCAAAAGTGACTCTTCTTAGGAATGTAGGAAAGGTACTGAAAGTAACACTTCAATATATACAGAAACTTTACGTGAAGACAAATAAAAATAGAACTTGGATTACTTTTAAATTATTTTATTAGGATTATTTTTCTAAGATTAATTATTTTTCTATGTTAATGGCCACACGGCTGTACTTTCTAGAACAAAACACTATCATTAACGTTTTACATTTTCAGTGTTCCTGAGTATATGAAAACTATATTCATATATTAACAGTTCTTAATCTTCCTCACTAAGTGAAAAGCATCAACAGAGAAAGCACTTGGGAGTCACTTTTCTCACAGCTGTAATTGTAAGGAGAGCAACTTCTTCATCTACATAAGGTATCTTTGGCTTTCATATGAACTATTTAAACAAAAAAAAGGTGTATTAAAGAATTACAGATTTGATTTAGCTCTGAAAGCATTAATATTTTTAAAGAAGTTCATCACATAATATCTTTTCCTTATTCCACCCCACTGACTCTTCTAGTAGAAATAAGGTAACACATCTCCTGAAACAATGAAAATAACCAGAAAGAACCTCCCCATCCCCAAAAAAATCCTGTGTTGTGCAGATGATCTGTAAGATTTGGAGCAGACAGAAATCTTCTGCTACAGCCAGAACCCTGCAGAAAAGGCCCCTGTGTTCACCTGAAAAGCACTGACCATACAGTGACAGGTTTCCAGCTTAGCCTATAGGGTTACTCTGCAGTGAATGTTATGAAACCACGAACACGGGCATGGTGCTCATTTAAAACTTTGAAAACTAAAGCTTCATCATTAGAATCAAGCTGGGTCTAGAGGTCTTTAGTTTACATAATTCATGGGCTGGAGATTTGGCATGTGCTGACTGCTGCCCAAACCAGTGAGTACACTGCACTTACTGACAAGGCCATCCAAAGTTGCAAAAATTGGTTGAAAGAAGGTAAGGATCAGGGGAAAAAAAAAAACCCACAACCAAAAAGAGAAAAGGAAAAAAGAATCACAGGGAGCATTAGCAACTGATCACATCAGCTCACAGTTGCACATTACATTTACATTTTGCCATTAATTAAAGCTTTCTAAGCACCAACACTTTAAAAAGTGGAATCAGAAGAATGATTTCCCTTGTAATCACGTTACCCTGTTATTTTTTCCATTCTTATGTAAATACTTACTGACCATTTAAATAAACAGATAAACATTTTCTCAGATCTAGGTAGTGTAAAGTTTACTTCCATTCCTCCCAGGAATGTCTTTTAGAGAGGTGGCTGACAGATACCCACCCACCACGGCATTTTCTGAGATCACTGTAATCCTGGTGCTGCACATTTGCCTCCTTTAAGATGCACAGTGCTCTGCCCCCCATCATTAAACTACTTCTCCCTTGCAGATAACAAGGGATTTGTCTATTATGATAAAACTCTTCTTGTTCTTCTGAAAAGAGCAATGAGCAAGCAAGCAGGACACTCCCACAGTTTCATCTCTGCAGACTAAAGTAGGCAAGAGAGAAATTATACTACCTTAATTGACATTTTAAAGCTTTTTTCAGATAATGAGGCCCGTTTGGAAATTCTCTTTTTCTCCAAACAACATTTGATCATTTTAGGACAGCTGAATTCTTGGCTTGACCAAAACAGCATCAGTAAGCCAAAAGAAGAGTCTCCAATTTCTTTACTCATTGGTTTTCCTCTTGTGGAGCTGGGTTGCAGGCTTTTCAATTAATAGGAAAGCTAGACACTGTGTCTTTGCTCTATTTTACTATTTAATTAAGACACTTTATTCTATTTTTTTAAAAGCATTTATGCTCCCCCCCAAACACTTTCCAGTTTACAAGAATATTTAAGCAAGAAACACCTATCCACAACAGGAACGAAGGCTGCTCCCATCCCATTCTTTTTTAAATCCCTCTGCAAAAGTTACTACACCTTTTGCCAAACACCCTGCTCTGACTAAACTGTGACAATAATGAGCTCACCCTTCTCTTACTGCCTGGGCTGGGACTTGCACTGCAGGAGATGCCACGGCCTCATCCTGGTCAATGGAATGGGATATGGAGCAGGCTGGGAACATCAGCCCTGCACATGCCTCTGCACAGGGCTTTTCTCTCAGGTCTCTCTCCTCCCTTCCTCCCCGACCCAGGGAGCTCAAAACAAGTTGAGACATTTTTCTTTATACATATGATGACACAATAGTAGGAAATGCATTGATACATATCCCTGTTTCTTTTAACGCCTTGTCTTTTATTCCATTGTCTCTGAATCCCTGTTTTTGCTGAGAGTGCTGTTTTAATTAGTGTCAGATTTCAGCCTTAAAGTGTGCTCTTCCCATACTTTTCTTTCGAAAACATTGAAGTTCTGCTGATGAATGACTGCTGATGAATGTTCCCTCACTCCAATACTGCTTGCAAGTCTTTGGCTTTTTACCATGCAGAGATAGCAAATCTCGTGGCACTTTCTTCAAGAATTGGTCAAAACTTCAGCATCTGCATCCTTGCTGCCAATAAAATGACCTGCACTGTTCAAAGTCTTTGCAAAAGCCACTACTTCTCCTCCACGTTTTTTTAAAATGTTCTGGAATCCATTTAATAGTTACAGAAGTGACATATTCTTGCTTTTTGGATAATGTCAACACAAAGGGACACTACACAGCCAGCAGGCTGAATTTTAAAGGGATCTAGTGTTTGAGATGGATGAAGAGGCAGAGTAATCACACTCTGGTGTTACAAGCTACTTTATTTACCTCTTTAGAAGAATAACTGTATTTTATGCTCAAAATGTTTATACCTCCAGGTATTCTGAAGGGTTTGATCATACATATTTACTGAAAGATAACTAAATGAACTGGCATTAATTTCACTGTATTTGCAGCTACAACGCAAACACATAACAGAATTCCAAAAAGCAAAGTAGAATTATTACATTGTGTTCTGCATCTAAATAACAAAATAAAGCCAGGTGCAGTAACAAACAGCAGCATTTTCAAACAAACCTGAGCTGAAGGCAGGTGGTTGGTACAGAGGTTGTCCAGAACAGGCAAATAGTCTTAGTGTCACTCTGTGGGGTGTATCTACAATTGTGTGTTCCTCTAATGGACTTCAATAGAGTCTAAAGACCCAAGAAGTGCACGTGATCAATATCTGACAGAAAATACTAATTCCTTTTTGACAGAAGCATTATCTTTGTACAGGACAAATAATCTGTAGCAGGGGAAAGTCATCATTAAAACTCCAAGATAAGGACACAATTAGTACCTTTCCCCAGTGCTCTGTGCTCCCTTAAACAGCCACCAGAACTCTGGAGACACTGCTCTCTTGCTAAAATTAGTGTTTTCTAAAGCCCTAGACTAAATCTTTGATGTCAGAGGCTCAGGTGGCAGCTATGTCAGTATGAAGAATGACCTGCTGTCTCTGTGACAGGGGGTGCTCAGGTGCTTAGATAAGAAATGGGAAGATACTTTAAGCCCAAATGGCAGAATAAGGGGCTGCAGTCAGGTACAGAAACACTCCCCAAACTGTCCAGTACCATGCCATGATTTGCAGCTCTGAGGGTGGGCTTTAGTACAGCAAACAAAGCACTTTACAGACAAATAAAGAAATTAATAGCCTTCAGTAAAATGTCTACAAGGTGCAGGTCATGTAAATCCAACCAGTACAGGTGCACAACCAGACAAAGGGGAGACAGGCAGTCGAAGCAGAGATGAAGGAAACCCATTAGTGGGTAAGCAGTGGAACAGTAATAACAACACCCAGTACTTGTGCTGCTGATTTATTCTTTCCCTAACTCATTAAATTTAATTATTTTAACTTCTGTTATATGCCTTTCCCTAGCTTTGGTCACTTGCACAATAATTAAAACGCACAATATCCTCAGACTAGCAGATACCCACACTTGAGTATCAGACAACAGCCCAGCTGAGGGTTTTCCTGCCAGCACAGGGAAATCTGGCTTTCCTCAGTCTCCTGTGGCTTTCCTGAAGGGGAAACTGGAAGATCACAACTTCACAGTCCACCCCAAGCCTCTGCCGAGCTACACCAGACATAACCATCCTTCTCTACCAGTAAAAGGGGTTGAAGGAATATTGGCGAAACAGAGCTGAAATTGCCAAATTAGGAGATAATTCTTCATTAAATGGTTACTTTTGCTAATATCTTTCTTTACATCCAGCAGGCATCCTGAAGCAAGGCTGCAGGGGATGCTGATTTCCAGCCCGCTGGCAACAAGCAATTAAAGCTTGAAGCTGCAGAGTTTTGGACCAGAATGCACGAGGCCTATTTCCCTGTAAGAACATTCCTACTACAGCTCCAAGATATTCATGACCAGATTAATTTATCCACCTTTTCTGGACACTATGAAGTAACCCACAGAAAATATTCATCCACAAATAAGAGCAAATCTTAATTAAAGGTCACTGTTACCACTAGTTTGAGTAAGAGGTTTTAACTCTCATCCTTTCCATGTAACACCAGGGACTTTTATGGAGACAAATCCTGGAATCACCACAGGTGACTGGAACTTCCGAAAAATCAGGTTAAAAGATATTTCAAGTTAGACATCCAAAAAATAAGTAGACGTTTATAAAAGTCTTAGGCAAATTATTTCTTTAGACGTCGAAGAGTTAAGTTATGAATGTTTTCAGGAATGCAAAAAGAATCTATCAGGTTTGATTGATAAAAGTGTAGCTTTTAACTAAGACTGAAAAAATGGAAGACTGGCAACATTCTCTTCCAGAATAATATGCTTCCTCTGCTTTTTCTCAGCATAGTGCACATAAATCAAAGAAATGTTAAAGAGGCCCATACATCAAAAGCTGGCATTTCTAAACTATTTACAAAATCTGTAATAGTCAAGAGGATGGAAAATACAAAAGTGTGACCAGCAAAGTTCCTGAAAGAAAAAAAGGCAGTTCTACCATCCCAGCAGGGTTAAGGTTGGAAATAACTCTTGATTATAGTCTTTAAAAGCACTAAACCAAGACAATCCTGACAATGCAGGGTTGCAAAAAGCAAGCAGGATGGTGTTATCCATGGTGTTAGCCAAACCTAGTGTCAACTAGAGCAGAGCACTGAGTGCCACATCCAGCTGTCTCCTGAACGCTTCCAAGGACGGTGACTTCACCTTCCTGGGCAGCCCCTTCCAATGCCTGACCACCCCTTCTGCGGAGAAATTCTTCCTGATGTCCAACCTGAGCCTCCCTGGCAAACGCTCTAAGGAGGTTTGAAGGACCAAAGCAGGGCTGACCTCACTGCAGCCAGCCAGCCCCAGAAACAGCAGGAACTCCAGCGCTGAGCTGTGGATCCATCCCATTTCCACATCCCCACATCTAAGCACACAACAGACTTCGACAGATTAGGCTTTCCTCAACAACTTTTACAGATGAGAATCTCATCTCCTCTTCTGAAAGGAAAGAAGTGGATTATGGAAAGTTTATGTGTCCATCTGTTGGAGATGTCACACTCTGACTAGAGAGTGCAAAAAGCACAGAGATGTTTTACAACCAAATCCCAAACTTACTGTAGTCTGAACGAGTGGAAGAGCCATATGCTTTGCAAAAAACACCTCTTTTGCTACACATTTTTTTGCCACAGCACAAAGAGTAACAGTTCGAAAGCTGCTGTAATCTTTATTTCTGAAAACAGACCACATATTCTTACTCTCATCTGCCACACTTGGGTGAGTTACTGATGGGAAACCGGAAAAACAAGGAAATACTACTCTGGGAAATGCAAACTAAAGACACTCTGCACTGCAAGGAGCTACCTGCAGCTACAGTAAAGGGGCAGCTCAGAGAGCCCGGGACTGGGATGATGCACAACAGAAGGTTTGGTGCAGTGACACATTAAATGCTTTTACAGTTTTCTCTCTTGAAGACTTGTAGTAGGAGCAGCTGAGGGACCTCAGAAATATCTTCAGGAGTAAAACAAATGGAATACACTTCATCCTATTTTCATGGGAGCTTATAATGATATTATAATTAACTCAATTACACCACAAGATTAACAGCCTTTAAAACGCTCCCAGTCATTCATTACAAGCCTAATTAAAACTCTCTTTTTGGTGCTGAGCCAGCAAGAAATACGAAACAGCTAGCAACCATATAGAAGTATACAATGTATTATTACCTTTATTGTGCTGGTGTTTCCATGGTCACAATTCAGTGAGAAGTTTGGTTTTGGGTTTGGTTTTTTTTTTGTAATATCAAAAACAACAAGAAGAAAGGACAAGATCCGCTTTAGAGGCTCCAACACCTGCAACAGCATATCAGCTCACTACAGCTAACCAGTTTATTTCCAGTTTTGCTGCAACAGTTAAGGGCTTCTACAATAGCAGATGCCTTTCCTCCCACACATCAATTAATTTGCAAATGCACTCAGGTTGTAGAAATAATGAAGTGCTGAATGCTTCTCTATTGACAAGTTTTGCTGTCAGGAGGTGGATGCTGTAGGCGAGGTGCTAAAATCCGCTGCTTCTCTGTGCATGCCAAGGGAAAGACACGCCACACGAAACTTGGACATGAAACTTGGTCGACAGCTAACAGGGCACATCAATTACTTTATTTACTCCTCTCTCGCTGGAACCAAAAGGAAGAAATCCCCTCCAAAAGCTTTTTATTACATTTATTTAGGTATTTATAACACACCGTTTACAAGGAGGTGGGAGGTTTTGTGCTGACCCAAGAAACATTGTATATTTGAGGAGAAAAGTGGTGTTTTTAATGTATTTTTAGGTATGCTAAACGAGTTACATTAAAATTAAGGTTACAAATGAAGAATTCCCTAACTAGGAAATGCTTCATAATGCCTGTGCAATCTAAATCAGTCTGCCTGTGCTAAGGATTCAGACTTTCATTATGTGCTTCTTCCCAGACCTCAAATTACCACAGTCTGCAGGATCTCATGGATGAAGAGGCAGTTACTCAGCACCGTTTTCATGCACAGAATGTTATTTGCAGGATCTCACACAATGCCCACACTTCTCCTCTCAGATGTCTTCTACCATATTTTCCTGCTTTATCCTGCTTCTTTACAAATACTGTTAAATTTACCTTCACAATTCTTATTCCACTCATGCCGGGTGTGGATCTGAGGAATCTCAGATTTTTAAGAACACTAAATGTTTTTACTACTTACTATATTTGTAGTAGCGTTTCTATAGATAATGACTGCAGTCGGGTGCTTAGCAAGTTTTTGAAGCAGCCAGAAGAGGCTTTGAGCCAGGTCATGGCAAGGTTGGAATCTCTACCCCCACTTCTATCCCTTGAAATAAAGGATTAGTCTGGGGCAGTTCATTGTAACTTTCTGTCTGGACCAGCCACTAATTGGAAGTAAAGGAAATCCTACCAGATATTCTCTGAAACTAAGTTTAAAACAGAGATGCTGAACTTCCAGTTTCAACGAAGGCAAGTCCCGGACTATTCCTCTCCAATTCTTCTCATACTTAATTACCAGGGGTGTTTAAACCATCCACCTCAGCAGGAGTCTAAATTTGTTAAAGTTTTATTTTCAGTTACTGATGGTTTTTTTGATTTTGTTGGCTATAATGAAGAACCCTCTTACCCACTTTCCCCCCCCCAGCAGATGTTGGTAAAAAGCAGGTGACCCATCCATTACCTTTTCTTTCATGAGTGGAATAAATTGACTTGTTTGATCATACAGAAGGAGCACAGGAACCCAAATGCTTCTGGCTCAGTTCTCATGTCTCTCAACTAGAAAACCCCATATTAATGAGCACTAGACAAATGGTAACTAGGTAGTTTTCCAATTAAAATGATGCTTAAAACCATTTTCAAGTGCTAATAACTGAAAATGTTATTAGTAAAGGTACTAACAGGTAAGGAAATTTGCTGTTAAAAATAGATGATTTTCTGCTTTTTAAAATATGCAATTTTCAGGCTGACCTTGTTCCTTTTAAATTTTTATAGCATCTTCAGTTCCAATTTGAGATTTTCATATGGGGTAGGCAAACCTTCTTATGTTCTGTATTAAATGCAAGACACCTCCCTGGCATGATCTGCAATATTAATAATATAACAGTACCAATTTCAGGAGCAGCACTGTAGCATCAACACATGCATACCTACACGAATCAAAATTTAACCATGTACATCATGGAAATCTTTAATATATCACAAGAAAAAAGCAGTTCTAAGACAGCTCGAAGACAATTTGAGATTTCCTCTCTTGCCATACAAACACATGACCTTGTCATGCCTCACAAGGTAACACCAACGTAGCTGATGCAAGAAAACATATGCTTCTTTTTACTGGGCTCAAAATAGGAACAGAGGGGAAGGAGAATGATACTCAGGGCCAGATCCAGGCTTCTGAAGACCAGACTTGCAGCTGTCACTGTATTAAGCAAAAAACGTCCCCACCCACACAAGCCCTACAGTATTCCTAACACCGACTGCCACTACAGAGTTGGGAAAATACTTTCTGGAAATTACAAACATTAGAGATTCATTACTTAGCCAGGAATTTGCACTGGTGTTATCACAGGGTTTTAAGGCTTGGAGACTGAGCCATTTTCATGTTGCTGTGGGACACAGTTAATGCCACAGGAAAACAGAAATTATTATTTTTCATGGATTTCAAAGGAGACCGACATACATTTGATTTTCCATGCACTGGCTGTCTTGCAGGCACTCTTCAACAATCCAATTACCACTTAAACGTCTACCATCTAGCCCACAGACATTTCAGATCCTCATTTAAACCTGGACATACCTTATTTCTGTATCTTGCTAATCACTACGAAAATCCTACCAGATCAAAACCCAGCCGTTTATCAGCACCTCAGTTCAAGGCACCAAGTAAACAGAAATTCCTCTCACTGCTTTGTGGACTTCATTACTAACAAAGTAAAAATTGCACACATCAACCTATTGCTTCAGATGGCCATCATCAGAAAAATAAACAGAAATGTGGCTGGTCACAGTGGCTCATCTGGCACATTCACTGGAAGGTAAATTAAAAGTACTAATGACCAGAGCATGACAAGTGAGGGAATAACATTGGATTGGAATAGAAAATGCTTCTATGCAGCTTCATTCAACCAAGGCTGTGTTTCCTCCCTGAATCATAAGATAAACAAGTATCAGTGATTGTTTTAACCACTTCACCCATCTCTGCTGAAGGCCATGCTGCCTACAAGCCCCTACAGAATAAATGAACACTACTGGCTTTTTTTTCTGAATGTTCCCCAATATCAAGAAAAAAATGAAAGGGGGGAAAATTTTTAAAAAAAAAATCATCACAATACTACTTAATCTCTTGAGAGAGCCAGGGAGGCTCTGAGGGGGTTCTCCTTCCCTGCACCTGCATCGCCCAGTTCACAGCTCTTATCACACCCACCCTGGAGCTGGACAATTCCAAAAAGTCCAGCTGACCCTGGAGAACAGCACTGGCCTCCCATCACACAGTTTGTGTTGTACCAAAATTTCAGCATCGCCCTGTTGTGCACCGGTATCAACCTCATCCTACTGACTGCTTCCCATAAAAACCTCAATGCATCCCATATATATGGTCTGCCACCTTCCAAAACTTGCCAGTCTCAAACAGCTACAAAATGCTCTACCCTATATTCTCACTTATTCTTATTTTCCTCACCTCAAAATCCAAAGCAACTCCTTCTCCAACAGTTCTGAGCTGGCCAGAAGCAAACTCCCTACGGAGCTGAGCACGGCACGGTGCCTATCACTGCAGTATTGTGGGTGCAGAACACTGGAGAACCACTGGAAGTGGCAATGTAAAAACACATCATACATGTAAGAACAAAGAAAACAAAACCCAAACCTGTATCTTTTGGTCTTGAAGACAGACATGGAAATTACATTTTAAAAAAACTGATGCAACTGTTACTTTACAGTTACAGTTGGAATTTTACATTACAAATTCAATTTTGAAGCAGACACGAGCTGATAAATTCAGCATTAACTTTTCTAAAAGTATCCTCAACTCTTCAGCAGTGCATGTACTTACACAACCAAAAAGGATCGTTCTGTATGAGCTCATAGCACCAGTAATATGACAAACTGATGTGCATTTAAGGAAACTGGGGCGGTGGGGGAGCGAGACACTGCTTCACACAAACCATGATTTTTGAACTTGTTCCTATCACTTCTCCAGCTACAAAATCTTTTTTAATGAGGACACTACCTACCTACTTCACAAAGTTTATTTTATCAAGCCAATAATTCAGCAACATGAACAACTGACAATTCTCTCAACTATAGTTTTTGCCTGAGGCGTTCACAAAAACATAAAAGAGCAAGGAAAACTTAAAAATGGTGCTGGAGAGCTGAAGCCTTGCTGGCGGCACGCTGAACAAACAGGAACAATTGAAAGCTAAGGAGCAGGCAGTAATTTATACTACTGAGCCCAGTGCCTGGACAGTAAGGAAAACAGATGGCTCTGCAATATGGAGATGGCTCCGTGAAAAGCAGTCGGCACAGGGAGGCTGCAGTAGCTCAGTAGCAATAGTTTGACTGGCTGTAACAGCCACAGCAAACTGAATTCCATCATTTCAGAGGAGAAAACAAAAGGAAAGTAAACGAGAGCAAAAGAAAGCAGAAGTTCTTATTACAGCTGGCCTATATTCCGTGATAAAGCGTGGGCTCCTTCAGAGTTTTTCCAAGAGTCCTGCATAGACAGTTCCGTGCAAATAAATGAGCTTCATGCACCCGGCAGGAGCAGCGCTCCTCTTCCTGTCCCGGCCCCCTCCCAGGAATTCTGCATCACACCAAACGTCTCTGAACGTCAGCTATTTAGTTCTACTTTTAGCTCGGCTTTAAATAAAAGTGTGTGGAGTGCAAGCTGCATAATGAAGGCTCAAAACCATGGAGATGGCACAGACTGCACCGGGCAGCATTACCAAGCTGAGGGGGTTTCAGGGTTTGCTTTTCTTTCTGGCAGACTTATTTACATGGAACAAAACCAAAATTTGCCAAAGGAAGTTTCCAACTCCATGCTGGAGGAGAGGAGAAGCTGGTTCCAAACGGAAATGGCCCCGTTTGAGCCTTGAGGACATACCCAGAGGCAATGGCAGTGAAGACATCAACAAACACATCAACACAGGAAGAGCGGGTGAAGGAGTTCTTGACAAATGCGTAAGGACCTCAAACTAATTTTTTTTAAGTATTGCATTTCAAGGCCATCGTGACTAAGCAATATACCAGTTATGCAAGGACTTAAAATAAGCTAAAAATCTAGCACAAAACTTTTCAGAAAGGCCAGAACATTATAAACTCTTTGACCGTAAGAACCTCTTAAAATAAATATATACTCACTATGGAATCAGAGCACAGGTGAAAGCCTCAATTTAAAGCCAAGCATAAGATCCTTCTTCCTCTGCAAGTTTCCTGTGATAAATCAGGTTGTTTAAAGGGCAAGCTCAGTAGCTGGATTTAGCAGAGGAAATATCATCTTGCCTTGCACACCACGACAGGTGATGCTACTCAGCTACAGATTATGCTGACATATTCCTGTTTCACCTACAGGATTGTTTTAATTTTTAAAAAAAATCCACTAAAACGAGTGTTTTACTGTAGAATATGTTTATTATTTTTCTTAAATCAAAACTCAGTGACACAGTTGCTGATGTTGGTAAAAGGCCTCTGCACACAGTTTTACAAATGGTTTAGAATTCAGCACAAGCACACAACTGCTTGCACTCAGGGTAAGCTTGTAAAACTCAAAAGCACAAGTTTATCATGACTGCCAGGGAGTAACCAAATATTATTGTTCTTTAAAGAAATAATCAAGCAGAAAATCAAAGCAAGTTCTTTTTAAGGAAGATGCTTTCAGACATATTTCCTCTTTTTCCAGCCTTAAGCCTGAGACATTGTACAAGAATTAGAACAGAACCTGTATGCACAGTCCCAGCATTTTCCTGCCAGGACTGCAGCCACTGGCATTGCTCTTCTCAAGAAAGCAAACTATTAAGATTGATTAAACACCTTTGTTCAAGTACTCTGGATAATAAAGGTATTATTCTTCCCCTTTTCTAACGGGTATTTTATTCTGGCAACTGATGGATCATATATTAAACTGTTTCAATTCCAAGCACCACCTGCTGCTACAATTACCAAACTGAAGAAAGAAGGGATATAGAGCCCTGTGATGTGAAGGAAAAACAAGAAGAGAAAAAGGCATAAAGTTTACACGACACTAACAATCCTACTGACAGGTTTTTCTGACTTTCCAAACTTCCTTTCACACAGAAGCATTCTTTTATAACCTGACAATTCCCTGTGGCCTGAAAACCTCATGAACATGTCACATATTCTTGTTTTCAACCTCTCTAAAGTCCCTGCAAGAATCTTTCTAACCCACTGGTCAGGATGACATCCAGCTGCAGACATGAAATTAATAATTGCATTTGCAGTACCCTTCTCAAACTACTTCTGCCCTTTGCAAGATTCATTGTTTCCCTAAGTACCCTTTTAATGAAGACAAACAAACATCAATAAAGGTTAAAAAAAAAATAGATTTAAGCAACTTGCAAGAAAAGAAAAACCAAATCATTCAGTCAAGACATGTTTGACTTCATCAGCCACTGGGAAAACCACAAAGGACGTGCTGCTACTCCAGTTTGATCATACAAGTCTCTGAAAACTTTTCCCTAGTCCATTATTTATTTAGAAAAAAAGAACCTTTCCATATTTACCATCAGAGTAGTGAACATGAGACATTAGTTTTCCAGACTTCACAGTGGCTGACAAAGCAAAACACAGACTGAATTTAGGCAGCCAGCAGAGCAAGAATCTCTGAAAAAGGGCACCTTAAATAAATGCACAATAAATGTCTCCTCAGCCCACTCGAGCAGAGCCTTCAGCCACTGCTGTATGTCCATGTCTGCTTTAAAAGCAGGTCATGGATGCTTAGAGAAAAGCCACAGCCCCTGATTTCCATCCATCTGGGAATTACTACATTTTGCAAGTTAGCACATATGAAAATGCACTAAGGACAGTGCTCTCGGAGTTAATTCAGGCTCAGAGAGTTCTACTACAAATAACCTTTGTAAAACAGTTAACATGACCTACAACAGATTTTTTGAAGGGGTGTGACTCTTAAAGAGAATCATCTTTCCAGGTTCTGCTAACACAACAAAACCCTCTCCATAGCCTGACCATCAGCAAATATGCATTTACTAGGCACAAAAGAAATCATAAAGTTACTTTGAAATTTGTTTGAAGATTAGCTAAAAGCATCTGCAATGCTGTACTCTCTGACTCAGGAACAGCTCCCATGCCATCAGTGTCCGTTCCATTTTAAACACTTCTCCTCTGTCATTCCACGCAAGATACACACAAGTTTATCAGTACAGGAAAAGAACAAAACTTCACGAATAAAGTTCTGTCAAATTGATATGGTTCATGAGGGAACAAACTTTAATAGTAATGTATTTTGCTTTATCAACTTAAATCTCTTTCCCCCATCAACCTCTTTTTCATTTCAAGACTCTTTTACTTTGCAGGGAAAATTAATTTTATCTGAGCAGGTGAATATTCCATGTCCATGCTGCTTTTAATTCGTGCAACCTGCTATGACAACACAGTTGTTTCATTTGGGCTCTTGCAAAAAATTAACAGGAAGTTTATTCACCCGTGTGTGCAGATATTGTTGCCTATTACATGGAAATATGACTTCGAAACACCGTATTTACAAAACAGAGTATTCCAAAGCTGCCTGGTCTCTGTGGACATCTGTGTAACACCAAGTGCAGCATAAAACAGGAGTCAGGAGAAGTTCTTTGGAAGGTCCCCACACATGAAAGGGGTTTTGCTGACTCTCTGCACCTGTGCTGCTCTTTGAATCATCCCTGGGATGCAGCAACTCGAGCAACTGCGTGGATTATCTAACAAGACAGCCAGACTGCAGCTCTCCTCACAGCTTTTCCCTGGAAGAGAGATTTGTTCCTCCCAAATCCGTCGGGTGCGGTGAACTCCTCTCTGCTTCAGCTCTTCCAGAGGGAAAGTATTGGTTTGGAGGAAATAACAACTAAGTAGCTCCCTCATCGACAGCAGAAAGCGAGCGCATTGACTTGTGCCCTTTCTGTATTGATGCTCTGGCTGAGTAAATGAAGATGTACAGGGGAAAAGCAAAGAGCACCACAAGCGGGTATGTGACCCAGAAAAGCACAGTAGCAATTTTATATCTTCTTCAATCTTCCTGAAATGTGATTACAGTTGACCTTTAAATCTAGTAGATCAACCAATCGATTCTGCTGGAACAGCCCTGTGTGTGATCTAAGAGTATGCCCATGCTTAAAAAACTTCCCGTGGCTGCCTGGCATAGTCATTTTATTTTGTTGTAAAAGTTACCAAGATTTGTCTGAATTGATTTTACTTGCAAGAAAAACACACCATCAAAACTGCAGCATCAGCAGACACTAAAGGTCTTAGATTCTTGCAGGATGAACGCAATATCAATACAATTAGGATGTATCCATACGAGATACACAAGAGGGATGGGAAGAAGATGTTTCTAATCTCACTTAATCCTAATGCAGCCCCAAGTCTGCATTTTTAGACTGTGGGAAAAAAATAAATACAAGGAAAACTACAAACACTCCAAAGTATTTGCCAGGCAAAACATTGAATTTGGAACGGAAAACATATTTAACAGCTCTTTAGGAAGTAAAGCTTTAAAGCTTTCGTGTCATGTTGGATGGTAGTTTTATTTCAGCTGATAAATTGTCCTTTAAAAAAAAAACCTCAAAAGAGACTTCAGGATGGTGTTTGTCCATAGTGGGCTTGGGAGTGAGGACCAGCAACACCAGGGATCCTGCTCATGTGTAGCGTCTCTCTCGGATTTCTCCGAGCACTCACTCTGTAGCATAACCCTTATTTTACACTTAGATATTTCATAAATGGCAAAAGACATGCACAACAAAGAGATTTGTGAAACCTCATCCAGCAGGCTAAGGCCAGAGGAAAGAGGAGGATGTACAACTCCAGAGTCCCTTCAGTCTCATGACAAACTTGGCAATGCTGCTGCTCCCAAAATCTTCATCCTCCCCATCAGAAGTGTTTTGAGAAGTCCACATCATACACTCGTGTTCACAGAGTCAACTACATGGCAAGTTCTTTGAAGCTGAAAGTTCTTAACTTCACTCCATCTTACATGGAGGGTGTCCAAAAGAACCAGAAAACTGGAAGTGAAAGGTTAGCTGGTGCTTTATCGAGCGCAAGACAACTTACAGACTTGATCAGCTCTGTGATCTATGAAATTTCTACAAACAGCTCTGGAAGAAGCATCAAGCAGCGCAGCCAGAAAAAAAAAAATAAAGAAAGGCACTGAGCAAACTGAAAATGCTACGCTGAAAATTCTGAAAATACAAGATTTGACTCCAGAGTAAAACTGAAGCAGACGGCAAACCAGAGAACTTGTTAAGTCTGAGTGCAGAGACAACTGCAGAGAAGACTCTAAATAGAACCCAACTGAAAGCAGATGGGTAGGACAGGGAACATTAGAATAAAAATCTAACTAATGGTAAAACACACAGGGATGTTTTTTCTCAAAAGAGAAACATACATCCACCCTCACTGAGGGATAACCTCGGAGGGAGGAGGAAGCCATTATCTTTTTAACTGCAGCTTATTTGATACAAAAGTGACATTTTCCCTGAATGAAGAATTCTTTTTCCATAAAGAAAAGCCACCATCTGAAATGAGACAGAGCCCGGTAACACTGCAGTAGTTGAGAATGTCATGATTTCCATCAGAAAACTGTTTTGCAGAGATCAGGAACAGCTGTTTCAAACTGAATTAGACTAAAACTGGAAACAAGCTGTCAAAACCCAAAAAATATATTTTATACATAAAAGAACGTATTTGATTCAGCTGTTTTATCATGGTGGTCAGCCAAAAGAGAAATAAAGTAACATTCTGAGATCCAGACGTTGTCGCAAAGACTCTCTCATTTTAACACTCTTTATGTAGATTTATTCCTTTGAGCATTTGGAATAGGAAAAATGTCAAACAGCTCATATCACAGATTCTTGAATATTTTCAAACCATGGGCAGCTTAAAACAGTTTAAAGACACCTGAGGGCTCTTGCTGCTCCAGTCCACATTCTCTGCATCTTCTGTAGCAGTAACAGGCTGATGCAATAAGGAATATATACCGAATTGATGTTGACATGGAAAGATTAAAATAATTCACTTTAACCCACCACTTGTGGGTAATAGCACATGCATCCAGCTCCTTTTGTGCATGCTTGCAGATCCTGGGAGGCTTTTAGTGGGTATTTTCAATATTGATTTCCCCAGGAATTGCAGTTTCATATAATGAGAAGTAAATACATCCATTTTAGAATATACTGTAAAATGTCACATCAAGATACAATTCCTTTGTGTCTAATGGCCCATGCAGTACACGGAGCACCTTCAGTACTCTGCCACTACCAGTTACAGGAACTTAGAGAATCCAGATACAACAACCAAATTAATCAAGACTGTGCCGGTTTTGAATAGAACTATTTGTTCCAAAGCATAGCTCTGAACATCAAAGACCTCTGTGATTTTATTACATGCTGTAAGATGTAGCCATTATACCCTGCTTTCCAACCAAGTCTGAGGTAATCTTGAAAATGCCCTTAGCATTTCAACGTGGTCATTACTTCTCATAACGATGATTCACGCTAATTCCATCTAATAAGGATATTAGTTATTACTGTCAGCTTGTCAGTAGATGGGCTTTTGAAGAAGAGGTATCTGAGAACAAGCGAATTCATGAGCATATAAAAAAATGTACACTCCAAGAAATGCGTTTTTAACTCAGCAGAAGACCAGGCAATCATGCAACTGCAGCCATGTGCCATTTCTCCTCTCAGATTATTCACCCAGTTGAGAGTCAGGCGTTTAACTCCAGGGTTCAAGCTTTCAGCACACTCAGTGCAGCTCCAAAGCATGACTGAATGCTTCACACTAAGCCAAGAACTTCACAAAAGAGCACAACAAGGTAACTGCTGCTCAGCATACAGCAACTTTTGATCTTTCTGTGAAAAGATCAAAAATGTGAAAGACTAGCACCGGGTAGAATCAATCAGCTTTCATTAAATCTTCTTTTATTAATTCAGAGGACATCTTTTTCCACATATACTGTAAGTGAACAAATGTCAGTGGTTAAAAGATTTTATTCATGTTTTTTTTTGTTTCTTCTGCAAGAATCATTACATTCAGGCACTTAAAATTAGATTAAATGAACTGCTATAAATGCCTGGGCTAATCTTGTATCAGCAAAGGACATGATAACATGTACTGATAAGTGTCTTTATTTCCAGAACTTCAGGATTTTACAGCTCTAGTAGATTTAAATGCTAGCTCATACCAAGAAAATATACCAGCAGCAAATGGAGTTAGGAGTGAAGCAGCTCTGAGTGTAATGATCATATCCTGATCTCTTCTCTATTTTCCTATCGATCCCTAAACCAGCCCAACCACGGCACCGCTCAGATGCCAGGAGAGCCAAGACATGGTTCTGGAACTACTGAAGAAGCCTGACAGCCAGGCACAGAGCTACACAGCCTACAGTTCTTACCCAGTAATGGTCCTGATGTCACGCTTTGCAATTCCTTACTCACATTCTTCAGCTGTCACAGAGCCACAAAACACCACCATTCATCCAGGGCAGGATTATTCTTCCCTCCCAGGAAAATAAAAATCAGTCTGCACTGACCCCAAAAGGCAAGAGATTTCGAGGGTCGCCACAGACCCTCTGGTTTACACACCTCCAATATCAGCAGCTCAGTATCAACCCCTGCTGAAAAAAACCTGCTGCCACCTTTTTGCCAAATGCACATTTCCACGAAGCAGCAACCAGTGGTCAGAAATGCAGTTTTGATTACAGGCTTACACAGTTCCTTACACAGGTTAGTCTCAATTTTATTAGCTGTTAGGCCATCTCCATGTTTTGTTACCCAATTATCAACAGCATGAGATTAAGATACGATGGGGAAGAACTGAGAATTCTTTATATGCAATTCAAACAAATCCACTGTGAACTGTCTGGGGGGGGGCAACTTCAGTAACTTCAAAAGAGAACTCCAAAGAAAAACACAGATGAGTGCGCTTCTGCATTAAAAAAAAAACCAAAAAACAGTCACAATAAAAGACCTGACAACAACAAAAGTAGAGAGCAACAGGGTGACATCATTAAATTTTCCATTTTATTTGATTTCCTCTAGAAGCTACCAAAAAAATCTTTTCCATATAAAGAATATCTGTGGGATGCTTATCACCTGCATCAGTTATTTTATATTAGTGTTCATATTCCTTGAACGCCCTTCATATGAAGGTCACCGAATGCTTTACAAACATCTTTAATTTGCCTCAAAGAAAGTGAGACAGGACATTGAGTCTCTGAAAATATCCTTTCTCTTTTCATGGTGGCACCATCCACGAGATGGTCAGGCTTTATCACCAGCAGCGGGTCAGTCTGAGCCTTGGAGAGAGCTGAGGCAGCAGGAGAACTGGAAATTCAAAGGAATGCTGGGTCTGAGGGTTTCTCACAAGGCTGCTCTTGTTCTGCAGTCCTGCATATTCATCACTTAATCCTCAGCCAACACGGATTTCCAGTCACACTTTGTTATATTCCTCAGGTTCTAAAGGTAAAGCCTTTTGTGCCGCTCTGACGGCTGTACCGTGAGTTACCCACTTGTGTCTGTGCCCGGCTTAGCTGGACTCAAACTCAGTCCCAAGCAAGGCAGTTTTAATTTGATGACCACATTAGACAACTTAGAAAGGGAAAGTGATCACTGCCTTATAAATGACATATTTGAGCCATCCAGCATGAATTGCATGAGGAGTTCTTGCAGAGGGAAAAAAGGAGTTAGAGGAGGAAGAACCAGGAGTGGGCAGAAGTGTTTTGGTTAAAACAGAGCCACATCAATCATTTCCATCCTGAAATAGGCTAACAGCTAGGACATTAATACTTATCAAAGAAACAGGGAAAAAACCCACTCATTAGCAAATAAAGGTGTTGCAAAGCATTAAATAATTCCCACCAGCTGACAAGGGGGCTGTGATTTATAATAGTGTGTTATTGATAGATCACTTCCCATAATTAGGAAAAGTGAGACTGGTACTGCTTACAGCGTTATTTTGATCAGAGCCTTGAAAAATACTGTTGAATAACAACAAACACTAGGCATAACAATAGAAAAACACCCTATCATTGCTCTCAGGCTGCTTCAGATTTGAAACAAAATATTCTAAAAAAAATTCAGTAAGAAAGGCAATTCTGTTTGGACACATAACCTTACTTCACAACAGCATCCTGGTGTGAATTATTATTATGATAACTCTGGGAGGATCACAGATATAAAACATTCAAACTATGTAGCAAAAGTAAGTCAGAATCAAAGGCTAATTATTTCTCATTTTTTAAGCTACAAGTTACTCCTCCTAACTCTTCTCATCCTGAAGTAACAAAGTAACCTCAGTCTACTAAAATGTCAAATAAATTCAACTCATTTCTCTACTAGCACAAGTCAGCCTATGTGGGAAATTCTCACCTGCCATGATAATCTTCTATAGTGCATAGAAAAAACACATTGGCAATTTTCATTTCCTTTCATTCAGATTATCAGGTGTCAAAAACACTTTAGTAGCTATAAGATAAGAATAAAATAGTTACAATAGGCTTGGACTTTTGTTTGAAACCAACATAGGAATCAAAGGCAAAGAAACGAAAAGCCCAAGAGATGAAGATTCCAGGGATTCACAGCTGAGGAGGGAAGATGCATCTTCCAAGGAGAAGATGGACATAACTGATGTCATCCATCTGCAATGCCCCAGACACTGCTGCAGGCAGCATCTCCAGGGAAAACAAACTCTGTCTGACAAGCAGCAGCTGGTGATTCTGCCTTTACTGCTGATATTATTATAAGCTTCCCTGTTTTCCTTATGGTTTTCACCATTTTCCCCCTCTCACTATACTCACTTTCTTTTTGTAAACTATCACAGCAGAACTCAGAGACCCTCAGAAAAATTTTGTCTCCCACCTTTTTCCTTCTCCAGTAAAGTGCATGTAGACTACTGAAATTACATTTTGGTGCAAGCACTTTCTTCCCCATCACAGCTTTTCCAGTGCTTTTTTGCCCCCATCATTACAATATCAAGGATAATTTACACACTACCTGAATTTGCCATCCCTGCCATGGCTGGTCACTAAAATCAACCCTGCAATAATAAAAGTCAGTATTCTCCAGGCAGACAACTGAGCAGTAATTAATAACTGCAGCAGTTGGAAGCAGAGAGGTAACTGCCTGTTTTCCAGTCATATTAAAAAAAGAAAAGGAAAAACAGAACATTAATGTAATTCTGAACAGCAAGGGCGTTTCACCAGACATTTGCCCAAAATCACACAGAATTAAAAGCCCATAAAGGGCATTTTTCCAGACTGCCAGGCAAACAACATTAGTCACTGGCTATACAACACTTGGCACCTACAAAACATTTCTGTCCAAAGAACCCAATGCACTTGAGACACATTTAGACTAGAAACTCTCCCAAGAAGTAGGTTAAGTGATATTATCCTATTCTACCTGCACGAAAAATGAGGCCCGGTAAGAATTCACACGTCCTGTTCAAGGTTACAACAATCAGTTAGAAAAGCAGGAATAGAATCCAAGCAG
>VWPU01025990.1:0-11047 GCA_013398955.1 Callaeas wilsoni
CGTGCTGCCCCGTGTGCCCCGTGCTCAGCAGCAGAGCCGTCCTGCCCCGGCTGCTCCCACCCTGCGGGCTGCGGCTCCTCGCCCCCAAATCCCGCAGAAGGGCAGATCCGGGGCTGCGGACCTTCACAGCCTGACACGGAAAACCTTAACGGAGGTGCCGAGGCTTTGCTGTTCATTACACAAAAATGGCAGCGTCGGCCTCTGCTCCGAAGTGGGGAAAAAGATCCGTAAATATCTAAATCTCTTCATTGTAGAGGTGTTCAAGTATTTTAAGCCTAAACTTTGACCTGTCTTTCCAGAAAATTTCTGAAAGGAATGAAATTGTCTGACCAGAAACATATCTGGCCAATATTCTGCTTCCATTAGGAGCTGATGGCAGCATTCCTACTGACTTCAATAGAATAATAATTTGGCTTACAAAAGTTGCCACATAACTTCTCTAGAAGTGTGTTAAAGCAATTTTCTGACACTGGACTTCACACAGTTTCAGAAAGAGTGAAGTGCTCTATATCTGGCACTGTTTTGGCAATCATGTTACAACAAAGTTGTTTTGAAATGCTTGAAAACGATATCTATAAAATAGAGCTCTTGCAAAAGGACAATTGATGTTAGATTGTTTTTCGAATTTTGTTAAATTACATTATTTCAGCAAAATTCAGAAATATTTTTAGTATCTTGGAAGAGATAAAGCAGAACAGATGAAGTTCCTGATCCTACAAACCTTCACTTACAGGAATGGAACTGGCTCAGAGGAGCAATCTCTTTTGACTCCTATTATGACATGGTGTTAAAGAAATTTATAAATGAGCCAGCTGCATGACTTTGCTGAAAAAATTTGGAGGACTTTGTCTTACAATTATTTGCAGGGGATGTCAGTAGCCAGAGGTCTTTGTCTCTGCAGTGCAATTCTGACAGTGCTGAATTCTCTCTTTAGTGTTGCACTGGGTAGCTCAAATTCCTCTCAGTTGCTTATATTGTGTCTTATCAGACACAGATATTATTTCAGCTGCCTCCAGCAGAGGTTTTATGTATCTGTCTGATATTTGACTTTGATATACAAGAAAAATTTTCTTTATTGTTGTAACCTACTGCAGGTGGCAATTTGCTTGGTTTTGGTTCCATTCTGATTACAAAACTCTTCTGTTTATTGCAGTGTCTTTCTTCTTTTTCCACTCATCATATCATGCAATTATTTTCATTCCATGTTTCTCCTCTTAAATCCTTGAAGCATCATAATCTGTCCGTCACGTTAATACATTTTGTTTGTTGAAGTCATTGTGTGTGAAGCCAGACTTATATCTCTCCAAGCATTCGTGTTGTCAGAGTGTGTCAGCAAATTAATGTTTTGGATATCTGAGCACTAGAAGCAATTGAAGGGAAACAATCAGCTCAAAATATAGCAAATAAAAAGAAAGTGGCCATACTCAGGTTTTTCATCTGACCCCTTGTTTTCCATGCATTTTTATCTGGAGGTTTTTGTGTATGTTTTTCTTTTCCTAAAAGCATTTGTCTTTTTGTTCTGTGAGCTCAGTGGGTCTAAATCCCAAATCAATGTCTCTCCATCTACTTTCATGGGCTTTTTATTTGCCTGCCCAGGGTAAACAATTACAGTGTGCAAGAAACTGTTAAATTTTCAAAATCAGAAAAAAAAATTAGAGAATAAAACTTTACTGTCAGACATTAAAAAGTTGGGGGTTTTCTTCTATTTGGATGGAGTTTCTTGCATTTTAATTTGTGCCCATTGCTCTGATCTGCTCACTGGGTACAAATAAGCAGAGTCTGGCGCTATCTTTACATCCCCAGCTGAGCATTTTTACACCTTGATAAGAGCCCTGAGCTCTCCAGGCTGAGCAGTCCCAGCACCCTCAGCCTCTCCCTGGCCCTGCTCCAGTGTGACCAGGTCCCTCTTTACTGGGCAGCCCAGACGTGGACACGGAACTTGGTCTGCCATAACTTTTGCACCACTAAAATGATTTTTATTATACGTGCAGCGTTCCTTGCCAACACGAATATATTTCAGAGCCCTTCATCTGCACTTGGATTTTTTATAGTTTTTTCTTCCCAGTAACTGTGAAGAAAACATTTTTTTAGTGATACTGCCTTCCCTCGTGCAGGTGAAGCCCACGCCACTCCCAGCTCCTCGGGGGAAGTGCTTTGTGATAACTTTAAGGGCCACTCATCAACAGATCTGTGATTTGTGCTGTGCTGAGAGATATGAACTGGCCAATTCATTACTGATTATGTTTATTCATTGTTTTGCTTATTTGCTTATTTTCTTTTGTTGTTCCACCCAGCTCTAAGAATCCACAACTTCACTGTGCTTCCTTCCCATAACTCTACCTTTGTATATACCAATGACTCTGCCTACTCTAACTTCTCTGCAACTGTAGGTGAGGATTTACTCATTTTTTTGTTCTGCATTTGTCAGGCGTGGATGGTTCTTGTAACATTGGATTCAGAGTTAACTCTGAGTTTTGGTTCAAGTGGTTGTGTGGGAAAGTGTTTATTATTATTACGCTGTCATACATTATTGGAAAGGCACTCCTGCAATGTTACCTGGCTTGCTGGAATTCTGGGAGAGGCATCCCCACGTGAATCCCACAGGAGGATGGGCCCCAGCGGTCCTCCAAAACCTAAAAGCTTTCTAATAGGCTTAAAAGAAACAGAGCTGACATTTCAGAGGAACATATGAGAATATACAGGTTAATTTTTTTCTTGTCTTTCAAGGCCAAAATGGAAAAGAAACCCTCTGTTTTTCACTGCTTCGTAATAGTTTTTAGAGGACACATTAAGAAAGGCAAATGCAAGCGAACTTGCAAAGCCTGGAAGAGAGATCTTGTCAGTCATGACAACTTCGGTTAACGTGATGTTTGATTTTGGTTTGTGGGTTTTTAATGAGAAGCAAAATCTCTCTCTATACATCCTTTTATTATTTTGTTTTTGACATCACCGCACTAGGAGATCAGAGGAAGAGCAGAAAGCGACAGCTCACCAGCAGAAAGCTGACAGGCTGGGAGCCAGTTAGAGCTGCAGCCCCTTAGAGTCACTTCATTTCAGTCACTTGTGTTTGTGCTGTGTGGGTGCAGTTGAAATATGACCTCGTGCCCACTTTACACTCAGGTATTAACTCACATCGAGCTGCTGGAAAACCTGACCTAAGGAGAGGGATGGAAATGGTAAAACTGTCACTCGGGCTGCTCAGATAGTAAGAATTTTATATTGGAATACTAAACCCACTATTTTTTTACTCTCTAACAGTAAAATTATGCTGGCAAATGTGAACTCCATTAATGATGAACTTCAAATGACCCTAATTCCTTTCAGTCCTCTCTTACCTGCTTTATAGACCATTTGCATAGTTCTCACATAATAAAATACGTTCAATGTGAACGTTACAAGGAGTGACACCAATGGCAGAGGAAGAGCTATGGAAACAGAAGTGCATTACCTTATGGGAATTTTTCAGGATAGATGAATTTATAATTCAAGTGCCTTGAGAAGAACTTAGAAATGCTCGATTTACTCCATAGTACACACTTGCATTTTTAAAAGAAACGACATTTTATCTGTCAGTTAGAGGCAAGACTTGGTGGTTTCTTCCTCAAGGGGAGGGGAAGATACCTGAAAACTGGTATTTAAATAAGGATTTGGAATGAACTAAGAGAATATTGACATTTGCACTCACTGCATTCATTTAGAAAAGGAAAATGTCTTCTCACTGCTGGAGTTCCCTCGGAGCAGCTCTTCTCTTAACACTTTTCCAGAAGGAATTAAGAAGGGTCTTAAACCCGAGGTTCTGGATCTTCACAGTCCTTGCAGAAATGCCATCCCAAACAATGGTGGTGACATGAAATCCCACACGGAGCAATTAGCGTTCTGTCTGCTCAGAAACTGCCAATTTAGTATTCGCTATTCTGTGGAGTGCAGGCTTTTTATCACAGCAGAACGTTTTGATTGTGGTTTTTGATTGTGATTTCCTATTGTCTTCATTGCTAAAATCAGCCAGGACAAATGAGAACAACTCCCATCATCATCTGTCAGCTGCACTCTCAGACCTTAACGAGGTTCCTGTAGTAAACAAACACCAAATTATCTCCTGTTAAGAGGATTCATGTGCTTTAGCTGGTAGGAGATGAATCAACAGCGCTTTTCTTTGGGAGGGAACACAAGAAAATCACGAGCAAATCGGTCATTATCCATGTTAGACAAAGAAATGCCCTTTCCAGGTGCCAAGGATACTACAGCAAAGGATGTCTGAAAAGGAGATCTATTTCTCTCTTGTGAGTGTACCTTGTCAAGGATATTTCATTGAGTTGTTTTTTAGTGAACAGTGGGATTTGAGCACCAACTCACCCTTTCAAAAAACGAAAAAGCAAATGCTATTTTGTTACATTTTCACTGGTTAAAGAATTTCTTTACTAGCTCAGCCTAACAGAAAGACACCTCTAGGAAGTGTCTGGCATTCAAAACTCTGGCAAGCATAAAGTTTACTCAGATTACTTTAAAATAATCATTTCTGGGGGTATGGGTTCTGTCAAACAGTCTTAGATAATCACAGAGCTGAGTGGAAACGAGCAGAACGTTTACAAACTTGAAATAAAAGAGATATCTGTGTGGTCTTTAAAAAATACAACAAACCACTGACAAATAGGAACAAACAAAAAACTGGAACAAACCGAAACTGGCAAACAGAAACAAAAATACCAGAAAGGAAAACAAACCCAAAAAGTAACAAAATTATATAGCTGGAACGAGATGAACATCTGAGCTATAGGGGTCTGTTCAAATCGTGTTTCTAGGAAGTTTTTCCTTTATGTGAATGTTAAATGGTATTTTGCTTTTGCTTCAGATATTGTAGAAGGAATGGTGAACAAAGGCATTTACGTCACTGAAAAGAAAGGAGTCACCTTTCTCTTCTTTGGAAGCTATCGAAATTCTTGCATCAGTAATCCGGAGGCTTGTGGGCCTGAAGGTGAGCAAATTCATTAATTATTACTGACTTTTCTTTTGCTGCCAAATTGTGTTATTCAATAATCATTGTTTCTTTCCTCCTTGCAATGAAAGCTCAACATCTAGCTGGACACTTTATTGACTTTTAAAACAATTGAGCGTTGATTGCTGAAAATTTAGTCTTTTCTAGCTGCAATTAAAATTAGAAGTGATTACCAAGTACTCAGAATTCAGCTTGGCCTCTTAGCAGGAATGGGCTTGGGGTTTTTAGGTCGATCTCTAGAGATAAGAAAATTTGTATTGGAACTGGTGTTATGGAATCCATTAGTGTTCATAGATGGTTCAATCCCTTTGTTCTGTTTCTCTTCCCCTTCTCCTGGGTTAGGATCACACAATGCCAGGTTTGACGGGTGCTGACAGAGGGTGATTAAAGTGCGTGTGGCAGGCAAACCAAACCTCTGCCTGGCCGCTAGCACGGGGCATTCGCTGGAGGCTTACTTACAGCTCCATGGAAGTGGAAGCTTCCACAGAAAGTGGTGGCTTTCTCAGAACTCCAGCATTCCCCAAACTCCAGCAGCAATGTTAATATTGAATTTTCTGGCTTTCATTGATTTAGGCCATCCTTCAGATGGGTAACATGGCTTGAAATAGGAGGACTTTTTTTGAGCTGCTGAAGCAAGAGATGCTTCTGAACTTTGTAAGCACTCAGAGAACAGCTGGTGTACAGCTGTTACCTGAGAGTTTTAGAAAAAGGACATCAGCATCCTACTGCAGGTGTATTTTGGGATACATGCTGTATCTTTTCACACCATTTTCCATGCCGCTGGGAAATAAAAATCATCAGGAAGTCATATTCTTTCAACATCTATAGTATAACATAACAATCAGAATAAATTATTTTTGTAGTACCAGAGCACTCCCAGTATCTCACAAACAAGAACTTTAAAGGCATAAAACACTGAAATGTTCAGCTGATAAAATGTGAGGAGAAGAAATCATATAAACAATAAATACTAAGTCACTGTAGCAGATATTAATAAAAGAAGAAAAAGGGAAAAAGCCAACATCCTTTTTTCTAAAGAATGTGTCTGTGTTTTTTTCAAATCAAATGCACCTGTGGCAAGGGTAAGGTGGAATTTTCTTCCAGCTGCTGTTGCTTAACCATCCCTTGATGTGTTTGTTGAGTTTGTGTGAAAGGGGTGTCAAGCACACTTCATCAGGGAATGCCTTTGGGAAGGATGTTGGGATCTTCCCAGATGAAATACAATAATCCATTGAACAAAATCCCAGTATTTCTTTAAGGCTGAATTTCAGAACATTTCTGGACTATTATTTTCACTTGTGAAAACAAGTTCTTGCTTTTGAAATGCGCGCTTGCAGGATTGCGTTGTATTTTCGGGATAATTCTTTTATTTTTGTGTAGGTGAGGACCTCAGAAGCTTTCTGTGGCTCTGCCTGTGCAGTTATCCCTTTATTTTACACTGGCCCTTTGCTTTCCGGAGTCTTTGGTGCACTGAAGGGTGAAAACACATGAAATAACGTGCTTGGGAAGTTCAGGTGTTGGCAGTGGCTGCTACTCCCTAAGCAGGGGTGTGCTGGAGCCAGTCAGTGCTTCAGCAGCTTGGAAGTGGTCACCGTATTAAATCTGGCTGTCATGGGGTCTGGTGAGCACAAAAAAACCTGTAGGTGCCTTTTGGAGATCAAAGAACTTTGGTTTTCACCGAGAGAAGCTGCTCAGGACACAGTGGTTGCTGCAGTGTCCTGGGTGTGCTCATGGGATGCAAAACTAAGGGAGAGATTGTTTATTTGGTTTAAACTGTTGGAGCATTGTTGATTTTCAAAATGCTGTCCTGGTTTGTGCCAGCAGATGATCTGTCCTCTAAAGCATTCCCACCGTCTGTATTCTACGTATTGGAAACTTTTAATTGCACTCGTTTTTTTCATTAAAGTCTCCTCTCCCTTGCTTTCACCAGGAGTAACATTTTCCTTTTTCTGGAAGACTCAAGACCAACAGGCCAAGCTTCTCCCTGCCTCTGGTGGACGAGTAATTTCCAGTGGTTTCAAAATCTGCTCAAACGAAGGTGAAGGCTCCGTGGAATTTTACACCCGTGGGAATGCAATGATGAAGTGGAAAGCAAGCTTTAGTCCACCAGGTAAAGTTTATATATTTTAAAAAACCCCAACAATTTCTGTGTTACATTTTGCTTTATTCTTGCAGACAATGGTATTGAGGAGAGCACAACTTCAGGAAAGAGAAGCGGGTATATAAAAATAGCTACAGACATCTGTGCTGAAGAATTCTCTTGGTGTAGGGAGGGAGAGAAAGTGCAAACTGAAAAGCAGTGATGTATTATAGAACATTTACCATTTACTGTCTGCCCCTGGATCCAGCTTCCAGTTGTTTCTGGAGTGGAGTCCTTATTGACATCAGTAGGTTCATGCAGATGGAAACAGGAGCAAAGAATGCAGATTAATCCCTGACAGCTCCCAGGATATCCCAAAGCTGGTGGGCTGTTCTCTGCTGCCTGCTAAATTGAGGCTTTATTTGGTAACTCTCTAACTGGCTGCTTGGTGCTTTCATGACTCTGTTTTCTGTGGAGTGTCAGGTTTTCTATGCCAAGCCATAGTATTAATAAACATTTTGGTATATCGCATATCTCACTGCTTCTATCTAAACTGTGTATTGCTGGGGAGCAGTAATATCTACTGACTGGAACAAATTCTGGTCTTCTAGTAATGCTAATGGCATCCAATAAATATTTTCTTGCCCTCGTTTGACTACCTATACATTGTTAAAATAGGACTCATGGTAGCAGTTCTATAAAGCTTAGTGAATCAGTTTAGAAATCCTATTTTAAGAGAAAAGCTGCCAATGGCAAGAAGAATTCACACATTTGTGGATTATCCAATCCAAGTGAAAACTAATATGATGTTTTCTGCCTCTCAAGCATAAGAGAGAACCTGTGGCAACTTCTGAGCCGTTTATCTGCTTGTTCTCCAGCTCTTGCAGCCCTTGTGCTGCTCTTGTGGAGCTGGGTTTGAGGCAGTATTGGAGAGACCTCACATCTGGGCCAGTAGCACTCAGCAGGTGTAATTTATGGAGCTGCAGTGAGCCCAGGTTCAGACAAAAGCTAACGGGCACCCTGCCAAGGCATGGGCTTCCCCAGGGGTGTAAAGATTAATAGACACAGCATCAGCATGCCATAATTCACTCTGAGCTCTTCCTGAGCAGCTCCACGGCAGCGCACAGGTCAGCACAACCACGTCCAACAGGAAAGGCTCTGAGTGGAACTGATTAATGGATTTTGCTGGGACTTTTAACCTTCTGCAGGTCCTTATTGGACTCATATTCTCTTCACCTGGAAGTCGAGAGAAGGTCTGAAGGTCTATGTCAATGGGACTCTCAACACGACCGATCCAGACGGGAAGGTTTTCTACGACTACGGCGACGCCAGTGCCAATCTCCTGACTGGGACGGAGGGGGATCAAAGCAAGCGCTACGTCAACGGAGCTTTCGATGAGTTCATCATCTGGGAACGGGCCCTCACCCCTCACGAGGTCGAGCAGTACTTCACAGCTGCTATCGGTGAGTAGGAGCATTGTTACAGCCCGTCAGCTGTAAAGATGCTGACTTCTAAATGTTTAGTGTGCAGGACCTGTGGTTTTTTGCATCTCTTTGCTGTTGAACATAACTTTTAGAGGCAGAAAAAGTCAGGGATGAATGTCACCAAAATACTCAGCTGTCTTTGGATGTGCAGTCTTTTTTCCTTGGGTTCTAGCTCCTTACCTGAAGTGATAAAGACTTATTAACTCGTGTTTGCTTGTGAACCAAAAAGAAAGAGATCAGCTGAAACGTAACAGAAAATGCAAGGAAGCAGGATCAGAACCAAGGCACAGCTCAGGCCAGTAAATGCTGTTAGTGGTTCTATGGATCTGCATGATAAACCTTTCACTACGGGAAAGGCTGTTGCTCTTAAGTGTGAGTAGGAATTAGAAAACATCCAGCCTGGGAATAAAGCCATAGGGCACCTGGAACATTCAGCTTCTCTGGAAGGTTTCACTTTCATTCATTCTTAGAAGGTTCCCAAGAGCTAAAGCAATTGCAGCCAAACCTGTTGTGTTTTTAAACCCCCGGGAACCATTTTATCACAGAATTTCTGATGTGTGCCTGAAAATGAGAATGTCTGTGTTTGTGACTTCCAGGTTTGATGACATCAATCAAATATGTACAAAATGTATTTAATAAAAAATTTAAGTGTTATCTAGTTTATGTAGAATTGGAGTCACTGAGAATGAAAACCCTCCACCTATAGGTATATAATGAAGTAATCTGCTTGAGTTGCCACCAAAATCGTAGGAATTTTGCTTAAGTTTTTATATTAAACCCTTTTTATTTTAAAAAATATTTCCTATGAAGGTCTTCAGAACTTCTGATTGAGAGTATTCATTTGGTAGTCATTTGATGCAGGAAATAGCTTTAAAATCTTTAAAAAGTTTATAATGCTTTTGTTGGTAGAAAAAATATTTTTGTATTTGGCTGCTATATCTTCCACAACAATCGAGGGTTACTATAACACTGTCCAGCTCAAAGCTCCCATTAATCACACTCTGATTAATGTAGCTCAAGAAGAAGAATGTTCTGTTGCTAAACTCAAGAGCAGCAGATTTTCAGATCGACTCGATTCATCAATATGTGTGCCCTGTTCCACTGCCAGGGAAGTATGGCTTAAATAAATACTGAGAGAACTCTCTTTTTGACCCCCTGAATCCTTGTGAACTCGCAGCGCTCACGCTCTGATCCCCCCAGCCTCTAACAGACCAAGGCACCGTGGAGGGCCCTTGCTCAGGACTCGCTCCCACTCCTTCCCCGGTACCTTGGGGTGGGAAGAGCCTTACTGGGCTCGGCGTCTCTGCCTGCTGCACAGCAGGGTTTGGAGCTCCCTCCTGAAGCCCTGCAGAGGGTGTTGGGCCCTCCAGTTCTGCTGAAGCCCAGAGGTTTTGAGAGTTGTGCAGAGTTTTGCCTGCATCCTGCCTTTATTCCCTGCTGATTTTCAGGAGGCTGCATAGCAAACTCCTCGATTTATGCTCTGAGATGTTCATGCCACCAGCTTTGGTGACTTTACTGCAATTTGCATTACTGCAAGTGTTGTGTTGATGGTTTTTTTTCTTAAACTCCTAGTGCACAGATTTTTCAGTGTCATGTGGAACTATCAGAATGCTGTGAAGAATAAATGTATAGCCTCTTAATCAAAAGTGAAGGTCCATGTATGTTTTCTAGGGGCTTAAGAATTAAAATGTAAAGAGATGCCAGGTAGATATTTTCTTAATTAGTCAGAAGAATTCCAAGCCAACATTATTTTAACGTGATCAGCTGTTTTGGAGCACTTGACAAATATGGAAATTTAATATTTGGCTTTTCTCTTCAGAGTAATAGACTGATAGGATTTTATGAAATTTCCCACTTAATGTATGAAATTAGAATATTCTCAGAGGAAGCAATGGGTATTACAATAGCAATCAATGTAGTAAAGAAAGGTTATTATATCTATTTATTGATTTTGGAGGATTTACAGCAGAGTTGAAGCAGGGTAATGTGCTTTGACATACGAAATTTAATAAGACAGTCTGTTTTTTAATTGAACGAAAGATCATGTTCCTTTTGGATCTGTGAGAGCAATGTGTCCTCTACCTGCAGCTACTGTTTGATTGCACTGAAATTCCACACTCCTGGCAAATAACAACTAACTCTTGGTAACATGTGGATTAGAAGAAAATTTTATTTCCCTATCACAAATGACTGATAAATCGCTTTGCACAGAAATGAATCAATCTTTTAAAAACGGAGCAACTGGAAGCCATTCAGAATCAAGTTTATTCGTTCTGCCCTGACAAGTCACTCGTGACGCGCTCGCGTGGCAATCGTCAGTGGATCGGCGCGAGTGAGGGCCATGGATCAGCAAAGCCTGGCTGAGCAGCAGCAGCCTGCCGTGCTTGGCAGCAGGCTGCAACCACCCCAGAGACCCCTCCTAGACCGGGCTCAGAGCCCCAGGGAGCCTGGGCTCCGCTCCCCCGTTCGTCCCTGCCAAGCCGCAATGCC
>VWPU01025992.1:0-16399 GCA_013398955.1 Callaeas wilsoni
AAGTGTGTTTTTCACACAGGTAAGGCTTAGGCTTAGGTCTAGGTATGTACGTGATGGTCTTCTCTGATCTCCCAAAGTCTTCAGTCATTTAAATTAATTCTGCTGGAAATATGCGAGTAATTCTCACCTAATCATAATGCTTCTAAAGTTTACCTCAGCAATACCAAAACTACTTTAAAAAGACACTCAGCAAATTAAAGTCACCTGGCTTCATGTTGAGAAAGCTGCATTGAGAGAGTAACATTTAAGCCAAGTCGAAACTCACCAAATTTTATATAACTAAAACAATGTAAGTAATTAAAACCATTTCGCCGTGGAGGGCCTCTGGAGGCCCACTGAGTGCAGCCTCTGATCAGGCTGCGTGGGGCTTTGTCCACCCGAGTCTGGAGCAGCCCCAGACAGCCCCTCAGCCTCCCATCCCAAATCCTCAGACAGACTGATTTATTTTAAACAGACTAAACAAATGGAAACAAGACAAAGTAGTACCATCATTTCTAGCTAGTTTACAGCAATTGTTTAATTGTTTCATACATGTAAAAACAAGAACTTGGCACCAACATACATGTAATTTTTTTCATTAACACAAATGCATTAAAAACAATTATATGGAAATGCACAAAGGCATTTCAGTTAAGGCTTCTACAAATATTGCATGTTCTACAATTAAACATGTACTTTGTAAACTCGTTCTAAAACTTTCCAAGAAACTAAAAAAAAAGCTCATTTAAACTCATATTTCACTGTGAGGCTTAATGAAATGAAAAGTATTTTGTAAAATAGATAATTAGCCATCAAACTGTTTATTGTGGTTTTTATATGGCAACCTCAAAACTCATTAATTTAAATATGGATATACTCAGACCCTCCTAAAAAGACAGACTGGAAAGGCAAGCCTGGCTTGAAATACTGATCACATTAAGTTCATTAATTCAATCCCTGCTCAACCATATAAAAACTACTATATTTCACAATAAGAATGAATCTGGCCCTTTGCTGGCATCACTTTGTCCAAGGGACAGTTGGAAGGCCAATTCCTAGTATTAATGTCAGAAATCAAGCAATGATGTTATCCAAGTTTTTCCCATACTGATGTGATGCCTTAGCACACTTCTGCTGAGCTTTGTATTTTACGGGCAAAATTATACTTCTGACCATAGCAAGATGAAAGAAAAGTCATGCAGCCATGCCATTAATAATCTCATCTTCAGGAGGTCAGTGGCTCTGCAAGCACACACACAACATCAGGAGAAAGTGTGGTGGCATGGGAACACTTCCTGTCTCATCCCGGACCTCCTACAGCCAAATCATGGCAAGAACATCCAGTGCACAACTGAAGGAGACCAGCACCCTGAATCTCTCCATTTTAAAGTACAATGCAGTGCCAGTCATAATTTAGCTCTAGTTTCACAAAATACAGACACAAGAGCCATAACAATTTACAAAAGAGGTCAAGGGCTCCTTCCCACAGCAAACGGAATCCCTCAGAATGCAGCCAACAGCTGTGGAACATCTTTTAATTCTTGTAGATGTCTTTTTCCTCCCTGCCAAGATTACCACAGCATTTAAAAGATGTGATGAACACTGAATTTTTGAATAACTTAATTTTGCTGAATGGACACAAGAGAACACAAGTCCTCAACAGGGCAGCAACACCCCTAGTTACTCACATTCCCATGTTTGTTTGGAAGAAACTCAGGTAACAACACAGAAAGTTAGCACAGAAAGCATTGAAAGTTCTTTGACATTTCCTTTCAAGTCTTACCTGGCTACTCTTAACTTCACTACTAAAAAGTAATTCTTTAGTGAACTTTGACAAGTGTACCCCTTTTACAACCACTGACAGACACATGTATTAAATCAAACAAGGCAAAATCAATGTATGTTAAGTAACACATACGAACATGTTTTGAGCTTTAGGTGGTATTTTCTTGATAAATGATTTTCAAACTAGACCTTGTCTGTGTCTACTAAGGAGATTGTTTTGTCCTGCAATATATCTGTATTTATTCACATCTGCAATGCTTTCATTCTGCCACTTTAATATAAAGGAAAAGGAATGTTGATTATCATCAGCAAAACTCACCATCTGCCACAATTACTACTACGTCACTGCATAGAAGGTGGGTTGCTGCAGAGTTTTTGGGTTGCTTTAATAAGCATTTTCTTGTCATTTTAGGAGGAAGTTTCCCATTCTATCCTAACACAAAACAACAATTTGGTGGAAAACAATCTTCATCAAAATAGGTAGGAGTAGGAACATTTTTAACATCTATGAAATCCAAGTTTGTTTAGAAAGAGCAGTGAATAAAATGACTGCTCTTGCGATACCAGATAAGGAGAAATCAGATGTGTGATTGTGAGTGGCTTTGTAGTTATGCTTCCTGACTGTTGAGAAATTTCAGGTCATGGATACATCCTGCTGGCAACACAAAAACACCCTGTTTGATGAGAAGATGTATTTAACTGACTGAACTGTTGCAACATTAAAACTTCTTTGGCTTGTATCTATATCAACCTATAAGAACTTGTTCTCATCAAGATCTTTGTCAAGAGAACTAAATGAAGATAAAAAAGGTGACCTCTTTTATGGATTATTAAACAAAATCCCTGTCAATTTAAGCCTTTATTCTAGAAAGTACTTTTTATGACAAATAAATGTAGATTCTTTTAAGTTTACTAATTTGGTGGAGTTTATGTTTCTTAACTCTGTTTTGTTATAAATTTTCCTTAGACTACTTTTGTCATAAGATTTTTTTTAATCTCTAGAAAATATTTAACCAAATCAGATAAGCTAACTGCTGTTTGCATTAGTAACAAAAGCAGGTTGTTGAAGACTTTACAGCAGTCAAAAAAGCACAGAACACCTGATCTTCTGCATCCCTCTAGTGTCTTTGGCTATGTAGGTAGCAACATTTACAAAATCACCTTGACTTTATGCACTAGGGATAATCTACTTTGTAAAATAAAAAGCAAAAGTATAAAAGTTTTCAATCCCATTTGGAAACCATAACATGCATAAAAAGAATAACATTAAATATACAGAATATGAAAACACATTTTTTTCTTTATGAAAATTATAACACATAGCTATAATACACAGCATGTTGAGCCATCAGTCACAGCTACAATATATGCAGATTCTTGTTCCACACTTATGGCTGGACTCTGGGTATGACATCTCCCTGAGGAAATCCCTCAATTTCAGAATGAAACATAAATTCTAAAAGAGAAAGCAAAGAATTATGTTTTCTTTGAAAACTTCCACCTGCATACAATTCCGTTTTTCCTGAAAAGCACTTCGGCATTCCCCCAAGCCTCCTGCTTTTCATCCCAGTCATATCATCATCAACTCAGCAATGGCGAGGGCCACCAATGTTTTGAGAAAACTACTGTTGCTCCCCAAAATTGACAGAATGGGTGGCAATGTTAGCAGCTGATTATGTAGTACCCATTGTGCATTCAACATGGACACTGAAACACAACTCTGAATTAGACTGAGGGACTGTTAAAGTTTTGAGAGTGTCAGACTCAGGAAGGAAGACTTCTGTTTAGAGACTCGTTCATCTTTAGATGTCTCTGCTCTGTGTTTCACAGAGTTAAGGTAGCAGCACTAGAACGTGGCTTAGAAAGAACCACTCCTGAGTGATCCTTGCTCACAGCTGTCACCACAGCAGCTCAGGCCTGGGGAACAGCCCGAGGTCAGCTGTGAAGAGCTCCCTGTGGAGGAACTGGCTGTGCACACCAAGCATCTCATGAAGAGCCCCTGTGGAGGAACTGGCTATGCACACCAGCATCTCATGAAGAGCCCCTGTGGAGCTCTGTGCTGCTGAGGGCAGAGTTTTCTCCTGTCTGGGTTTCCTTATGTATCTATACTGCACCTCAGCGCAGGAGTGCTTTCTGTCTTGCTGCCTGCACATCCAGCATATCACCCAGGCAGTGTTTGCCAACAGCTTGTCATCATGGTAAAGTTACAGTACATGCAATAATGTGGTTTATCCGCTCAAGTTTGAGAGCCACATGATTTGCTGCTCCATCCTTAGCAGACTAAACCTTCTCTACTATTTGGAATAAATCCTAACGAATTTCTCTCTAGAAATTTCTGAAGTGGTTTTCCAATCTTGGTAAGCACATGTAAATATCAAAAAATTTAATCAAAACCTGAGTAAAATTCTGCCAGTGGATTCCTTGAGCAAGCCTTTATTATTTAAAACATGGGTTTTTAATATGATTTAAGCATCTGTTATAAATTTTACCATTGAGAACTGTAAAAGCTGTCACTTAGTTGTTCAGGGCTTTTTAATTCATTAAACGAGTTATTAGAAATAAACGTAGTAACTGGAGCCAGCTGAAATATGGACACCTGGACATTAAAATTCTGAAGTAATTTGAAAAGGCATGTTGAATCCTCAGTCTCCCAAACACAAATCTGTGCTTCAATTCATGGTGTTCTTAGGATACCTGTTGACTTTTAAGTTGACGCTTAGGATTTGTACGTGCATCATACCTTCAAGTGACAGGCTGCATGCACTTGACAGGAACGTTGAGTTATGACACACCTTCTGGATCCCAGGTGGAACACAAAAGGAAGAAGGCCTAGTTTCTAGCCAAGTTTCTTCTATGAGAAGAACCTGCCTGCCCCCTCCTCCAGCCCGGACCAGCACAAGCAGTCCTCATTTGAAGTCCTGTTCTGCAAGCACAAATCTGACTTTTCAAAGCTAGGGAGCTCCCAAAACTAGTACAATGTTCTATTGAAAATAATACTGAACTTGTAATGCATTAAGCACTTGCTTAATTTATAAGGAACATTAATAACATTAGAGAATTTTCTGAGACACAAGTAAAGTAAATGTATTTCAAATAGTTAAAATACTGTTAAAGTATTTTATTTTTCTCTTCATTGAAAAGAGACATTTCGCAATGTTTCAAAATTCACGTTGCTTCAGACAGGACAAATAAAGCTTTTCTTCCTTTTTTTGAAACCAAACACAGACACTAGCATCCTAAGAAGCATTTGCTTTGGAAGGTTGCTAGGAGATACTTGTTTTTCCTCAGTCACAAAATGTATCTGAACTAGTCTTGAAGATCAAATGCAGAGCACAGCAGATGAAAAAAACAACTACCTGAATAAACAACATTTTGCCTATCAATGTTTCCTACCTTCACTGTGGTCTAGCTCTGGTTGGGAAGACAATAAGATCCAGCTTGTCGCAACTAGAACAGACACGACGAGATTCACCACAACCCATGAATGAACAATTTCTGCCTCTGTACCTGCAGTCCTGGAAAAGACACATCAAACCATCAATCATCACTGGTACACAGAAGTTACAATAATAATTGCAACAGAGTAACATCAAGACTAGTTTGCTAAGCCAGATGTGAAAAGAGAGCTACTTGTACCATCATGAGGGTCTTGCATTGCAAAGGCCTGGCAAAGAGAACAACTACCAAAGACAGCGACTCGGCTAAGAAACCCCATTATCTCATAAAGAAAGTCCAGTTGTATATTTCAACAACAAATTCTTTTTCTTAGTCAGGAGAAAAAAACAAAAATCAAAATGCATGGTCAAATCTTACAAAATACCATCAGTCAATCTTATTTTTAAGCACTTGCTCATGAGTCAGCAAGGCACGCGAACAGCGAGTCAGCCAAGTCCGTCTGGAAGCCAATGCAAAGACTTGTGTACAGATGCTGTGGGGTGGATGAGACAGGGCTTTAAGAAGGCATGGTTTACATTAGCTGACGCTCTTCTTACTATCGTACCAGCAGCAGGTTATGGTTTTGTTACTAGAGTTTTAGGCTTTTTAATAAACAACTCAATAAACATTTATACAGAAGCCCTAACTGCCCCTCCCCTCCATCTTACTGCCCAAACCAGCAAATTTTCACGTAAGTGCTTTTTTTCTACTTCTTCTGGTTTACTTTAAAAACTCATGCTACCAGAATTTGAGTCCATTAATAGGTACTTCAGAAAGTAACAGTTTTGGATAGGATCACCTAACATGAAACAATGGTTTATATTTAAAACTATGCCAGCTGTGTCTGCTAAGCCCATGCATCGTGTGGCAGACTCTTTCAGAAACAGTTTGACTGTCTTCAGAATGTCCTGCCCTTGAACCCAAAATGGTTACCTCAGTAAGGTCGCACTTCTCAAGCAAAAGAGATTCTTAAGGATCTTGCCAGATGACATTTCCAGCATCATTCCAGCTCTTGTTTGAGGTAGAATGGATTTAAACCAATGTGCAAAAACTCATCCTTGAGTTTTTACTTTTCAGTGAAAATATCAAATATTCAGGACAAGCTCAAAGGCCAGTTCAGAAATAAAATCCTTCATCAATACTTTCTTTCATATCTTGTACAACCTCTTCAATCTGCCAGTTTGACAAGGAGCCCTAAGTGAGTTATGTTATAATTTACAGAAGCGATTTCTTGTTTCCTACCAGATACTGCCATTTTCCGAAGGTGGTGTGTAGAGGTTGATTCTGTCACATGTCATCTGCTGGCTTAAGGATAAGATAAGAGCAGCAAAGTACACTGGAAGAAATGGAATTAGTCGTATCAGATATAAAATCCCAAAATGCCGTGTCATCATGGCATGGTACTAATCACTACATTTTCTTTCCTTTCACGCCACTGCCTCCAATCATAGTCTGCTTTAATTCATTCTCTCTTCTTTAACATTCCCCTGACCCATCAAAATCTGGTTTCTGCACTTTTGCAATCCATGAGCTACATCAAAGGTTGCATCTTGTAATTCTGGTTTTTTGTTAGGTTTGTGTTCTGTATTCAGAAATGGAAAACTATCTCACTAACAGCCCCACTAATGCTACTATTGCAAATGCTTTAAAAAATATGGAACAAAGTGTTTATGGCCTTTGCTATTATTGACTACTGAGCAAGTCATTTATTCTAAAGCAGAAAATAACCTGGGAGGAAGATTTCACTAAAAAGAGTATGGAGGAGTTTTCCATATACCGTATTTTGTGGACACCTTCCTATCCACTTCAAAATACTTACAGAAAGAAGCTAGTGCTGCTGGGTCTAGGGTAAGAAAGCTCCTCAGTGCAACTGATGCTTTTGCCAAATCAATCCTGGTAACAAAATTAAGAGTCATTAACACAGTCCAGTAAGACAATGATGTTGTTCTTCTAACATTATTCTATTGTTCTTTTACTTTTTGCAAGGTGTTTTTTCTGCCTCTGTAACAGTGTCTTAATATACAACTACATCCCACACATGGCAATGATGCCAATTCCAAAATGAAGGACGATGTTCCATAAGGTCTGTAGCTTTCACACTGCAGATCTTTCTGAAACAGGGAGAACATGGGGACATTTGTCCCCTCTAATCCTTGCCATTCAGTTCGGTGTCCATGCAAATGTAACTGCTTACATTGCTTAAAGGAGCAAATATGAGTAACTTGGGACTCCTCCCTGCCATCCTGCCAGGAAAAAAAAGTCACCTTTTTTTTCACAGCACCAACTCCTCCCCTGGCTTATCCTACCTGTAACTAACAGAAACATTTGTAACATCCATGAATCTAGTCTAGTTAATGATATTTTTTGAGCTTCTTTCTTTTCATTCCCACTCTTAATCTGTAATGCAGAAACCCCAGCTAACCCAGGAAAACTGTTCACACAGCTATGTTTCGAACCTGACTAGGTGATGGATTCATATGAAAAGGGAACCTGATAGAAACATTTGTTGGTCTCCACCCCTCTTCACAGTCCCAGCTCCAAAAAAAGGCCAGCTCTTATATTTGTTTCACCTCCTGATCACACAAACAGCAGCAGTACATTGAAGCAGGGTGCAAGTACCGGCCAGAAATGAGTACCAAAGGTCTGGATGCATAAGTACACCTCTTCTGTGTTTAGTCAGCCATATGAAAAATCATTCTTTAAGTGTATCAATTAAATCATCAACAGCAAATCAAAATGTGCCATAGAAAGGAGAAAGGAACATAATATACACAAATTATATATATATATATATATATATATACACACACACACACACCTTTCAAATACAGATATATTTTACCTGTCAAAGGCTGAGACTGTACTGATAGACAGCAAAAAATAGAACAAACTTTGAGCTGGGTATGCTATTGTCTTATACTGTTCAAGCAGGTTAGAAACCATGGAAAGCTCATTTCCTGCCAAAATGTAGATAACCACGATGTTCCATACAGCAAAACCAGCAAGGAAGCCATGGGTGAAGAGGCCCAACGCCCTGAATGGAGGAAAGAACATTAGACCAGTTTTAACATCTTGAATTAGTTATAGATAGAAAAGGCCTATGAATCTGTCTTTTCAACCCTGCTTTTCAAAGCCTTTCAGAGATTGTTTCTGAGTGCTTTTTCTGATCTAGTTTAAAAAATTCTAAGCAAGAGTTCTGTTTCCTCCCTTCACAGACTGCACCAGAACCTGAGTGCTTCCCTTCATTACAGCCACAGGAATCAAATACTTTCACTTGTAGCTGCCTGTAGTTTCCCAAAACCACTACCCCTTACACTTACACAATGTTCTAACTTGTCCCCAAGGCAATCTTTTCATTATCTTCATTGCTAAGGGAAAACTTGAGAAGGAAGCACAGGCTTCCAGCTAAAATACACCACAGAAGAAAATGGCTGTTATCTTCCCATTCTCTACCACAAGACAACTGCATATTAAAAAAATAATGTTTTCGCTATTATGTGCAATCTTATTCCCCCAATCCAATTTCACTCCTCTCTCTTTCTCACCAACCAGGATTTTTCTTTGAGAACTGTCTGAATTCAGGTATTTTTATTCTGGTGATATACATGATCGGTCAGTCTTATTTTCTAACACATTTCTGTAGGTGACTAATGTTTTGGTTATCAGCTCAATCTCTTGCTATTGAGGTTTTGTCTGAATCTTTGCAATATGGCTTTCTTAGTTATTCTTTATATAAGCTGCATTTCACATGTGATGTCTAAACTAGAAATACATAATCTTGACAACAAATACCAAAAGCTAGAGGACTGATAAACTTTATACCTTGCATCCTGAACCACCATTTATTAGCAATATCCAAAAGAAATAAAAATTCATCACAACTATGGGAGAAAGGCACTAATTTTCAGAGAGAAAAAACAAAAACAAAAACAAACCCCTGATTTATGTTTATTTACATCAGAACATTTAACTTTCACCTGAATCTTCGGTGCACTGAGAGGGCAACATCTCTAGTAGTCCACGAAGCCTTCACGTCCAGAAGTACATTGATATTTTCAGTGGTTTTAATCAATTCTGCACGGTCAACTGCCTGAAAACGCCCTGAAACGATAAGGAAATCACTTTTAGAGAGCTCTGTTTCCTCTCATCATCATTTCTACGTTAATACTTATTAGTGTTAAAAAGCTGTATCAGAATTTCCATTAGAAATTTTCTTCTCCCCACTTCCTGCCCTTTGTCAGCTTACACTGATACAGGACGTCTCTGGTTAGAGTGATGCATCCTGGTGGGTCAGGCTATGGATTTAACAATGTGCAAAGCACTTTGGGAACCAACACGGTGTTCCTTGGGACCAAAAAAACCCCAAACAAAACAACAGGAAAACACAAATGCCCCGCAAAATACTTCCACTTCAAAGACTTTTTGTAAGTCATAATTTCTTCTCAAGGTACTGTGACAATATTAAGTTAAAAAAGCCCAGCTGGGTACTTTGAAACCTTTTTCATCCCCACCATGGAATTAAAAAATTCAACCAAATATACCAGCACAGCAACAGCAGCATTCACTGTTGAAAAATTATCATGTATATTTATTTCCAAATAATTTTTGTTTTGGAAAACTTTTTTAACAAGTCTTCCCAATACTACAACATTTGGGTTTCAGATAAAATAATGCTTCCTCTAATTGCAGGAATGTTCTTAAATTACTTAAATCACAAGATGAACTCACGTTTTTTTTCAACAAACACTTTGCTAACAGGCTGACTAATTCCAGTGGGAGCAGCAAACACAGGCTGCTGATCTGGGCTCTTTCTGTGCTCATCTTCAATGATGTCTTCCTCGTCCACTTCCAGCTCATTGGAGCTCACTTCGGCTGGCCGAGGTTTCCTGTTGGCACAGAACACACAGTGGCACAGAGGAAGAATAGGAAGCAACGTGTAAAATCCGAAGGCTCCTATGAACATTTAACATGTCTAACCTGACTGATAAGAACCCATCCGACTATGACCTGTATAGTATCACTCTGTTTATAATTTTAAGCACTGAAGTTCCCATGGAGTTAGTTGACTAAAACCATAAGACTAATTCCATATCAAGAGATTAACATATTAGAACAATTAGACATTAGAACAATAAGAACATATTAGAACAATGGAGAAAAAAAAAGCTAACTCTCATAAAATTAAGATAGTAAGAATGATAGAAAGCAGTTCCAAATTCTAATTTTTTCATGTCTTTGACTGAACTATTAGGCTTGTGAAAATGTATTCAGAGCTGTGATGCATCCAGGTATGCACAGAACAAAGAAGTGAAAAAAGTTAGATCTTAACCCTGCAAAGAACTGTACACAGGCTGAATGGTATTGTGTGCTTCAAGATTTTACATTTTTGTCAAATGAAAATTTAAAATACTCCTCAGCCACATTCACTGTCACAGTTATTCCAAATTATGAACTATACTAGTTTTGTCTCACTTTGTTCTTTTTCTCTGTTTGCGGATCACCGTTTCTTCAGCTTCAGGGACATCCATGCCATTTCCATTCTGAAATAGGGATGCCACATTTTGCTGGGTAAAAGAGGTCTCAGAATCTGAAGATTAAAAAAAACCAATCCAACATGAAAGTTTCAGAGCTTTCATAAAAGTGGAAATAAATTCACCTAAATATATAAATAGTTAGTATATAAAAAGGGGGCAAAAACGTTATGACCCTCTGAGCTTTGAATGATGTAAGGTATTACATAATTTGCAAAACTGTATATCCATTATTTTCATGGAGGTTTGTACCCTATGAATTCTGAAATCAGAAAGTGAAACTCTAAGCTACCACTCACCCAGAGATTACTTTCAGCTGTTTTAAGTAAAGAAGCACATGAAATGTTTTAAACCAAAATACACACTGTCCAATCATATTTCTGTATTACCACCTTTTATTTACTGCTCTTTCCCATCTACAACTATTTCCCATACCAGCAGGTACTTTCTTCTTCTTGCGTTTCCTCTGAGGAGGGGCATCAGGAGGTTCAGGAGTCAGGGGCTCGCTGCTCTCAGACTGCCGACGAACCGCTGCTTGCACAATGCCATCTAAAAACCACAGGAAAAGATCCAGCAGCCTGAACTCAGAGGCACTGAGAACCAGGCATGAGAAAGCTGCCATTTACTACATTGCTGCCCAGCTGAGCGGTAACTGAGATGTAAATGCAATGGCTAGGAAATAGAGGAGTTGGAAATCAAAGGTACTTCACTGTAACGGTTTCACGCTCATAAGGGAATTTAAGTATCCCAGAAAGAGTACAATTCCCATTTGGGCATACAGCAGAGGACTGCCTGAAAAAAATCCAACACAGGAAAAAACTACACCTCTGTATTTCTCTTTTCTATGTGCAAAGATTATAATGCAAGAGCCAAGAAAAAATGAACAGTTTATTACAAGGTGATCCACACAGATTATGTGCTAAGGCAAAATGGCATCACATCAAAGGAAAATGTAAATGCTAAACATACAGCACAAGAATAAAGAAGGAGCAGAAAAAAACCCACTGAAGGATTTTTACTCCAGTCTGAGAGATGAATTATTATACTTTGGAGGAATTATATTTCCGTGAGACGTTAACGTGAATTCATATTACAGCACAGTAGCATCAATTTGCATGATCAGATGCAGAAAGACAAAAACACTTCTCCACTTTACATCACATCTGTTTTTTAATAGCTTTTTCAAGGACTGCAATTTTTATGGCAACAACTGAATCTTTGTTTTCACTTCAAGCTCAAGTTTACCCACCTTTTATAAACCTTTATTATGCTAAAATGCAAAATTAACCAGGTGTACTTTGCACCGTCTTTCAGCTCACTGACAACAACAGTAAACAAAACTTAATCCTCAGGATATCCTGCTAGCAACAGCTCTACTTGTTGCATTTAAAGCTCTATCAGTGAGGCCTCACTTTTAAGCAGATAAAGGAGGTTTACTCATCAAACTTTTACATGGACCCAAATCAACTGGTTACAGAAATTCACTAGATCCTATTAACATGTTCTGCTTTATCGAAATAGATCAGACTTACAATTTTGCTTAAAACAATATGTTTGTTTTGCAGATCTGCTTCTTGTAAAAATACAAAGCTCTGATGCTAGTCATCTTTTAGAGTCAACTCTTCAGTGATAATGGAGTGATTAACTTCTGACTTTGTTTGGCCAAGGACTGAAATTGAGCCAGATTGCTAAATGAGTTTTATCTTAGTTCATTCAAAAATTCAAGTGCTTAACACATTCAACATAAGCAGCTTACAGCTGGAAATGTCTATTTAATGAATTATGCAAAGAAGTTAGAAAGGAAAAAATAGCAGGAATAAAACGGCAGTTTTCAGTCTTGGCAGGACCTTACCTAAAGGAGTTTTTCCTTTGGATTTCCTTTTTTTGGGACGACTGAGAGGAATTTCATCTGCATAACATAAAAGAGAAGGATGGGTGCACAGCAAGGAGAAACCTCCATTTCCTTTTTTAACAGCAGTCCTATTGCAAGTTAAGAAATAGATTCTTTTTTACAAATGATGACATCCTTTGTCTTTTACAGGTAAGATGACAATTCACCAGTTCACACGAGGAGGAGGAGTACAGAAGATGGCAGGAAAACAGGGTAAGAAATCCGGGTAAGAAGTCTTATGTGCAGCAAAGGCTCAATACACACATGCATGTGTGATGAACTGAAATACTCTGACTAATGCTCTGAAAAATAAACTTCTTGTTTAAAGCACAGTGGCAACATTTCAGTTACCTTGATGGAAACAGCAAACAGTAAAGAGAGCAAAGAAAAACAACAGTCCTAACAACGGCAGCACAGGTATCCAGTTTAAATAATCAGCCTGCATTTAGGAAAAGTGTAAGGCTCTATGTTTAAAAAGAGAATGAGTGGCACCAAAAGGAACTATCAATGTTTGTAGTTCTCTTTAATAACTCACCTTGGTTTCCACTTCATATTGAAGAAGAAAAGTTGTTGATGAGCAGTGAAAAAGATGAAAAGAAAGTTAATTTTGAATCAATTACAATTCACAACCATGAAATTCACACTGCTGCTTTTATGGTTCATTTTCTTATCCCCACTCCTCTTTATGAGCAGTTGTGTACAACAGGGTTAAGGGTATGAAGCAATCAGCAACATTCAACACTTTGCTGGTGACTGTGCACAGTTTCTTGATTGGCTAGCTGTGGATCAGATTAAAAGCTTTAATCACCTGGCTAATTAAAACTTGTCTTACTGCCTGATATATAACAAACCAACAAAGTTATCAAATGTTTGAGCCCATACATCACGAAAAAGACACTGTTGACAGTGATAAACATGACATTTACTTTCAGGTACTTTGAAGGAATTCTGAAGTACCACGTAATAAAAACTATATAATTGCTTTCCTTCCACACTGAAAAAAAGCCCATTTTTTCTCTATACTACATCAACTAATAGACACCTACATCTCTATTAAAGAGTATCTAGTCTAATTGCAGAAATTCCTGTTTTAAAGGATTTGTGATTCAAATAAACTAAAGAACACAAAATGAAGGAGGGAGGAAGAAGAGTAAAAAGGACAACAATTAAACTACACTAGACATTAAAACTGGCATATTTGTCTAAAACTTTTTAAAGGGCTTCTCTCATGAGTATTAAAACTGAAGTAATATGGTAAAATTTCTTGGCTTCTGTAAAAGTTTAAAATCCTTCGCATTCCTTGTAAAGCATTTTGGGACAATAATTTAGCAAGAGAAGCAATTTTACTACTCAGATGTTTATCAAACTTATCTCTCTTAATGTTATTACTTTCAAAATCTGCAGTACAGCACCATGATCAGTTCCACAGAATGCAATGATTTTACCTTGGCACTGGAGGAAGGGGACGAGGCGGGCACTGAAAGACAAGAGAGAACACAAGTCAACTGCTGTCAGTATGAAACCACCTCTCAGAAAACAGCTTCAGATCAGAACATCCGAGGTATGTTTTGCTTCGTATGCCTCCTACATGGCCAAACATTCCCGATGGAGATGTTACATAAAAGGAGGATGTAAAAGATGCTGGAATAATATGCCCTTACGAGAGTTCTGATGGGCACTGCAGTAGGAACATACAGCTAACCTACGTGTGTGAGGCACAGCTTGCATTTCAGCTTCAGTAATTTTCTCTTTTCAGGAAAGGCACCGCTTTCATTAGAAAGCTTATTAGTCATTCTATTTAAATATCAAAATATTGCATTAATTTATGCATTCAATATAATTGTACAGTATACAACGTGAGCTGAGTATTTTCTATTAATGAAGATGTAAATTCAGAACAATAATAAAAACAACAAAAGGAAATAATCTCACTTATGAAAATACTTTTAAATATTATAAAATATTAATTTTCTATATAATTTTGAACATATTTACCAGCAGGTCAAACAACTAAAATCTAAAAGTATCTCCTGATAATAATCTGAAACTGAGCTCGTACCTTCCTCTCATCTAGAAAAAGGAGTTAACTTTCAGATTTGGTACTACACAATTATATTGAAAGAATATACACAAAGAAGTATTTCCCATGCTTGGAAGATTCAGTTGATACCAGGAATAAAAAGGGCTGTAAGACTGGTAAGACTTAAGGATCCACAAACTTACCACTTGTTTCTTTCCCATATCATTTGAAGCCGTTCCCTGAAAGAGGCACTGTGAACTGGTCTATGCTCCCTCACGCTGCTCACATTGAACCTCAGCTAATTCTGAACTAAAAATAAACTTCAGGCAGCCAGGATTAGCTGGACGTGAACCCTCCTGCCCCTGGGTCAGGACCCAGAACTACTCCCATTCGAAACAAGGGCAGGTTGTTCCACGGCACTAAATGTTACTTGCACTAAAAAACCCGTAACTCTGTATGCTGGTACAGGTTCCTATAAACAAATTTTACATTGGTTTGTTTACCCAAAGCAAATGAGATGCGTCATGCAAGGAAGGGTTTGTGGGATTAGACCTCAAATCTCTCACTTGGATTTTGGCCATGCTGAAGAATGACAGCAAGTACCATTTACACATGTAGAGAACTGCACACTCTAAGTGGCACCAAGCAAACTGGTGGGGACTGGTGACACTATATAGATGCACCGTAAGGGAAAAAAATATTGGTAAACGTCAGATCTCATTACTTTTATTGTTTTCAACATTCTCGCGGCAGTAAATATTAAATGTTTAAGATATTTGGTATTTAAAAAACCTAAAAGCTAAAAACCCCATAAAAACAAACAAAAGGCACAAACCTTTTATACAGCATTCACTGCCTGTGCAATACTATGTCTGTATTCAGTAGCACCTCTCCACTTTATTACCTTCTACAAAACAACTGGCAAGTGCATTGATTTCTCTATCATTTATTCCTTGCAACAAAGGAAACCACATACAAGCAGCCAGTGGTTAACACTCATCTATCCATCTGTGTGACAGTCCCCAGCTCTGCCACAGAGGTATCAGCTTTGGTCTATTTGCAGTTTCACAGAGACTGAAGTAACTCACTCCAAACTTCATAGAAAGGCTGAATTTGGGGACAAGTTCCCATGGACATTTTGGTATTGACAGAAGAGCGGCGAAGTGCTCTAACGCAGCCAGTGGTGCTCCCGAAAGCGAGAGACTCCCACAAAGCAGGCAGCCGCTGCCGCAGTCAAACCCTGTGTCTGCACACCTGAGCCAGGCCACAAGACGCTGGGACGCACCTGGAAACTCAGCGGGAAAAACGAATTACCCAACCCCGCGGGTGTCCATTTCAGTGTGCTGAGAAGGAAAGGTTTAAATGTCCAGGACGTTTACTGAAGCAGCCTTTGCAGTTTTGTTAAACCTTTGCAAAATTTCTTTTGCGAAGTTTGTATGAAGAAACACAATGAGGAAACGACTGCTTGCTTCCGCAGCAAAGATGGGCAGAAACGGGCACCCCTGCGGCCGGTTACATCCCCCCTCCCGCGAGATGCAGCAGAGCGGGGCGTAGGAGCCGCGCTGCCAGGGCGCTCCGCTCCCGCGTCGCGCTTCCGCTCCGCCTCCCTGGAGCAGCTACTGCCGGGGAGCGCCCCGCCACATCCCTTCAGCAACAGAGCTCAGGCGGGCCAAGCTCCCGCCGCCCTCCAAGCCCGCAGCCGGGCCCCCCGCGCTGCAGCCCCACGGAGCCGTTCGCGTCCCCCGCCCGCCCCGGCCC
>VWPU01025993.1:0-18387 GCA_013398955.1 Callaeas wilsoni
CGGCAGCTGCTCCCGTCGCCGCGGCAACGGCGGCACAATGCGCCGCGAACGCAGCCGGCGGCCGGCCTGCGGCGAGCGGCTCTGCCGTGCTCCCTGCCCGCCCCCTCACCTCCCCCCGCAAAACGCCTACACCCCGAAATACACAAAAAGGCACGGAAAAGCGTGTCGTGTCCCACAGCACCCGTGCAGGCACCGTCCCTCCTCTCGCCATCCAGGTGTCCGGGCTCCATTTTGGTCCCGCCTCCCCAGGCCAAGGGACAGGTTTGACAGGAAAGGTTTGCGTTAAAACAATGGGAGCTGGATGTAAATGGACATTTGTTGAGTCTCTGCTGCCACAATTTTAGACCTCCATCACCACAGAACCATAGACTCATTACAAATGGAGAAGACCTCTAAGAGCATCAAATCCAACTGTTGACCCAGCATCCCTGTGTTCACGACTAAACCACCTCCCCAAGTGCCACATGTTTTTTGAACACTTCCAGAGATGGTGCTTCCAACACTTCCCTGGGTCTGTGTGTCTGAGATTAGACTTCAGTTTGTACCTCATCACTCTGGGAGATGCAAGGGGTTCCGTCCCTATCTGAGGGCAGTCCTCTCAATTTTACACCAAAATGTCCATCCTACAGCTTGATTCTGCTCTCAAATGTAACCATTCTCCCCACAGGCTACCAAAAAAAAAAAAAAAAGGGTGTGGATATAACACACCTCAAAACCCTCTTGACAGGTAACTGAGCTGTCTTGTGGTTGCTCACATGGGGAAAGCAAAGGCAGCCTCTCTCACATGCACTTCAGCTGAAAGAATTTCTCCCACTTGTAAGACCTCTACAGCTGTGCACAAACAAGGAAATCTCTGTAAGAGGAGTGGACACAGTCATAAACTTGGAAAAATACAGCAGCAATCTCTATATGCAAATAAAAAACCCCATCCTCTCCTATTAAGTCCTACACTAATTTACTGAAGCATTTTCCCACCAAGCTGAAATATTTTCCTATGTCATTTCACCCTGGTGACAAACTCCATTTGCTATTCAGACAACAAGTCTGGACTTTGGGGAAACTTTATAGGGAAAAGCAGCGCTTCCTTGGAATACAGTCATGTCTTCTGCCCCCTATCAGCTACGGAATCTTCAGAAAACACAGATTCTTACAACACAGCCCTTTCTCCATGCAAAATTATGCCTTTGGGACCAATGTCTCTTCTTGTACAAGGTCTCTGTGGAATATCTCACAACTTTTAGGAGCAATTGGTTCTTATTACACAATCAAGAAACATTCCTGCTTTCCTCAAAACCTCTTGGGAATCGGTTCCCCAGCAGAAATCTCTGTCCTTGTATAATTATATTGACTTATCAAGTGTCTCTGAAGGATTTGTGTGCCATAAAGTACAAATGTCCTTGTCTGATGATAAAGGACCATATGTAATTGTCTACGCCTTTTCTGCAGGAATGTGTGTACGTATGTATGCAAAATGACATGAGCTTACTCTAAGGCATGGGGGTAAGTAATTAATAAAAATATCTCCAAATGTCATCTCTATTGGTAATATGTCATATGTGGTCCTATGGAGACCTAGAGCCTTTGAGTTTGATATAATACATGTGCAATGAATATTTATTATGATCATGATTTATAAAATGTAGTGACGCTCTTTGGAATGTTCTGAACTGAAGAAAGTTCAGTGTGTGCAGAAAGAGGTTCTAAGACATACCATACACATACCACGTCACCGCACAGAATCTTTCAATTGAGCAAGTAATTCATTGCCTATATGTGCATTTTGCATCTGAGACTTAATTCTAAGAAAAAAGGAAGCAGGCAAGCTGTTACAGCCTTCTCTGCCTGCATTCCCGTTGCATAGAAGAACCAAAAGGAATGAGGAAGATAGTTCCAGAGCAGTGTTGGGGCGAGAGACAGAGCTGAAACGCAATACTGGAGGCTGAATTTCATACCTGTCTCTGTATGTCAGTTGGAACTAGTAAATGTCCAAATACTGGGACAGCAGGAAACATCCTTTGACCTTGGAAAAGCTCATGGCACCATGTATGAGTATGGGCTGCAATTAATTAAGTTACTTGTTATAAAAACAAAAGCTCTGTTAGAAGACTTATAAATTTGGGTGGATCTAGTTGCTGTAAAAGTATCTTAAAGACTGAAATTGAAAGACCTTTTGTCCATTAGGGCGTGAAAAATTATTGGCAATATTTATTACAGCAATTTCAGTGGGCTGTCTCTGGATGTAAGTCCAAAACTAGCCCGGCATGGTGCTTCACATGTGGTTATGCACAGCCGTTTGCATTGATGCAGCTATGTCCCCTTACCTTCCAGCACAGGGCGGCCACATCCAGCCTCCTTACTGGGAGGGCTCTCCATCCCATGCTAACCCCCAGGCGTCCCAGACCACTGTCCCCATCGAAGCCCTGCCGGGATACATGCTGGCCATGTAACTGTGGGGACAATCACAGGCCACTGCCAGTGCCCTGGGCTTCTTTCCCTTGCTAGCTCATACATAATCTGACAGATCCAAAGGCTAAATCAATAGGGCTTTGGTGGGAACTGAGACAGGCTCAGTTGGTCTTTCCCTGTTTAATTTTTCTAATTACATTCTCAATTTCTGCAGGTCTAATTATTTATAGTACAATAACAACAATACCAAGAGAAAGAAAAAAGAAATAGGATTAAGAAATTCAAAGCAAAACAAAAAATCTTGCATTCTGAAAATGTATAAACCAGACCTTTCTGTCAAGGCCCAATCATGCTCTCTGCACCTAGACAAGAAGACTATTGTATCCAGGGCTCAGTCCATGGAAATACATTTGGGCTTCACATCTCTGCTGAGCAACTCAAGAGACTACTGGACAACTTGCAAGTGTAGTGCAGAAAATTCAGGACGGGACATAGTCTGAGAAAGGTTTTTAAAGACATTTTGTTTCCTTGAAAGAAAATTGGGGAAGAAAACTACATAGAAGGAGGGAAAGTTTGGGCACAGGATCGGAAACAAAAAACTTCTACTTTGAAGCCATAATACCTTATTCTCCAATAGAACTGAAGAATAGAATCGGCTCTGCACAAGCCACTTGGTCCTTCTACGTTACCTGTCCACCTCAGTGCAGCAGGGAGCAGAACATACTGAGCATTTGGCAGTCCAAAATACCAAGGAAGCTTATCCATGGAAATACACTTACGACTCCCATGCAGACAGTGGAATATCACAGGTTTACTAAAGCCTAATGTGAAAGGCCCTAAAAATGTTGCTCTGCTTGGGTGTGGTCATGCACACATAAAAAATTTTGGTAAACTCTGCACTGCATTGTCCGTTTAGATGGAGAAAAATAGTAAAACTGCCTTCCCCAAAGACACAGCTCACTGCAATTTTGGTCTTGATTCACAGTTCAGTAAAGCAGAAAATATTCTTGCTGTTTCACTGGTTGGTTCACAGGTATTATTTTTGTTTTTTTCCAATTCTTATTCCTTCTTCTACAGTCTTTCTACTCTCTTACCTTGGTTCATTTGTCAATACTTTACATGCGATGCTCCTAATAACAAAGTACAATAAAACCCAAATATACTGACTAGGTTCTACTTAGAATAGGAAATGGGATTTTTTCAGCACGTTTGAAAAAATCAACACATTTCCCTTGTAGTGTCTAATAACAAGCATTATTCTCATTTTACAGTTAATGCTAGAAATAGACATTAACTCACTAGCCTCGATGAAGCATCTGTATCTCTGTGAGCTGAGTCTTGCTTTGCATGTCCTAAATTGCACATCGTGCACTGAAGGAAGTGAATCCAGATTTTTTCATGATTCCACTGCTGCTGTCAAGACTGCAATATCATTCGTTAGCTTGACTCAAGCAATTTGGAATGACGTTTCCAGCTTTTGTTTTCTTACTTTTTTCTTTCCTTTTACATATTACTTTCTTCCTCTACAAAACTATGCCCAGTATAACATGAAGATAAAATTGTAATGTTTACCTAATAACTGCTGCATTACACTTGTATGAACAGTGCAGATACTGAACATTAGGCAAATTACTGACACAACAATGCAGCAGTTCTTTCTGTGGCACAGGATTTCTCTGGGAATGTTATTTTATTGTATTTCATTTAGTGCTTGTTTGTTTAAGGAGGAAGAACAGACATAGCTGTATTTCAGTTTGATTCAGCAAGCATTCTGGACTTGGTCCAGCAAATCATTTAAGCGTGTGCTTAAATGTAATGAAATGAAATTTAAGTTCATAGTACTGCCTAGGTATTTAACATAAAGCATGGGCTTAAGTGCTTTATACAAAGCAGGACAAGAATGATGAAAAACCTTAAAAATAAGGCCCATGCATTTTTGCACACCTTTTTTTTAAACCCTAATACTGTTACACGGGACATTTTCCACTGCCTATGCTATGAAAATACTGTGTAGTACCCCCTGACTCACCCCCAAAGCCAACTGACTTTACTTGATCTGACAATCTGACAGCTATATCCTGTGTAACTGCTAGTCTGGCCCTTTTAAAAAATATCCTATTAAGTGGAAGCTTTGCCTGGGCAAGGTATGCAGAAATGAGTCACAGGGAGTATATGGAATTTTCTCAGGACTTAGGGCTGTGCCTGTTGTAGCCAAAGGCTAAATCTCTGGTGGAACTCAGTAGTGTTCCTCTGACTACATTCACTTTCCATACCAATCTCTGTTTTAGTGGGAAACATAAAACCAACATGAAAGTCATGCTGAAACACACCACAAAGGAAGGTGTGTTCTCAGCCTGAGTTACCTAACCCAGGTAAGATAATTTAAGCTGTGGTTGCACAGCAATTTAAACCAATCCAACTCCTGGCTGCCAGGGAGGGTGGAAGCACACCAGCCAACAGTTAGATGGGCACTGGCTGTGCCACAGCCCTGTCTTCGGCCAGCAACCAAGCCAGGCAAGGGGACTGCAGATAGCCAATATGAAATGCTGACCGTGCATAAGGCCCCCACTGCTTTAACCTGTCCTTGTACAGATATGACTGAATTTTTAATGAGTTTTTACAATTGAGACAGACCTGGAGGACCTTTTCAGAGACACAGAAACTCAACAGAGCTGTCTGCTGTCCACAATAAAGGAAAACACATTTCCTTCCTCAGAAGGTTTACAATTCATAGGTTATATTTCCACTTTAAAGGCTCTTAACTCTTAGCCAAAGGAAAAGAAAAATCAAAAGCTGGCTTTACTATTTATGAGAAGTTCCCAGCATTAAAAACAAGCAAGCAAACAAACAAACAAACAGCTTTGTTTTGCAGGTTAGATGCCTAGGAATTTATTTGTTTGCATGTTTGTTTCTGCCAAGGCCAGAATTAGTCTGCAGTGAATCAATTTCTTTCCACAGAAGCATTAAAACCCTCTAGGTTTCATTCATTAACAGAATAATACTTGTGTTTTGCTTGGTAGTGTTTGTTTGAATTACAACCTCATGGAGTTCAGAACAAAGCTAGTGTGGTTGCATGGACCTGCTCAAAATTCTCAAAATTCCATTTTATATCATTTCTGCTACAAGAACTGCTTAAGCATACCAGTTATCTAAAATACACAAGTTTCTCTGCTGTTCCATTTTTCTTGCCATCTCAAGTCACTGCTTGCCAAAAATAATTTTTAAATGGCTATTGCTTTGCATTTTTAGCACATCTCAAAAAAGTGAGGAAACAATTACACTTTGATCAATGAACAGAGCATGAGCTAAACACATATTTTTTCAGCTCTCCTTATGCCTTCATGCTAGAGAAAATGTCTTTCTCAAACTTATAATTTGTTTAGTGTAGACTTACAGAACATCCCCATGTATTTTACAGAATACAGGAGGAGCTGAGTGCCTCTGGCCAAATTTCTGTAGCTTCCACTCATAAATACAAGGTGCGAAGTAAGAAAGCAGAGATGTGCACAGGTATATATGAACAGATGCTGGCATTGTTTTTTCTAAATAATGTTACATTGCCACATTTATCTGAAGCTTTAGTGGTATTTTCCTTGATAAAGGTGGGCACAGATTTGCTTATCTTGCATTCTTGTGTTTTAATCTTCATTTCTGAATGCTGACACCAGTACCAGGTTTCTCTGCCCATGAGAGGTGTAGTCTCTGGCGACAGAAGGAAGAGAAAGGGGTTACTAGATGTGGATTGTGTACATGGTTGTATGAAATTGTTCAAGAAGTCTCTTCCTATCCAGAATTCTATACAGAGGAAAAGAGGCTTTATAAGCCCCAAGGCACTCCTCTGTGCTTCCCTGTGCAGAATGTATATCCCTGAGGCTTACAGGAGTGCCTGCAACCAGGAGAAAAGATTTATCCCAGCAGTGAAAGACTGTAGTGTTAGGAAATGGAAAACACATTAGAAATGTCTGCTAACCCCAACTGGAAAATCTAAGCAACTCATTTTATTTCCAGCCAACAAAACCTTCAAGAGAACTTGTGATGGTTTATGTTCAGGTATCTACATTTAGATCACCACCTTATCTCTCTGGATAAGGTTTGAGGTTTAATTCAGTATAAGGGTGAAGTGAGGCAATGTTCTAGGTGTTTGCATGTTGGATTTTGCCTTGTTTTGTAAGAGCTATAGAATTTCCTGTCTGGAGATTGTTGGTTCACTTTCATCTTCTCATCTCTTATTACATTTATTATACCCTAGAAGACTAGAAAAACACTGAATTCTATGCTAACCTGAAACTTAAGAGCAGAGGATGAGGATTAGGGCAGAGAATTTGTTTAGTTTTGATCTAAGGTAGATCAAAATCAAACAAAATATTTGGGGCCTGAGAAATTAATGAACTGACTCTCAAAATTCCGTCATTCATTCAAATCTTCTCCCCTGGACTAGAGCTAAAATGTATTAGCACTGAGCTGGAAGAAATTGGCTGAGTCTATAACTTTCTTTCGCTCCCTTGTAGTTTCCTGTGGGGCAGTGAGCTGTACAGCAACCTCTTGGGTCTGTGTGGCCCAGGAAATTGCAAATATTTCCATCTGTGTCAGGTTCTGCATATGCAAGTTAGGAGGTTCAAAGGGAAGTTTAATTGACACTAATCCTCATCTTGACTTTTGCTCACCTCCTCCTCTTTTCCCACTAAGTCTTCCCACCTTCCCACCTCAAAGACACAGAAGCTTTACAATTTTTCTTATAAAAATATATATATTTAACCCTTTGGCAATCTCTTAATGCCCTTTTATTAAATCTCTTAAGTCTTTTTATTAAGTCCAGGGTAATTAAAATTATTATAAAGCTCCCTTGAGAGATTATACCCTTTAATCACAGTGTATATTTGCTGAAATGTAGGTGACACTTGTGGTATATCAAATACAAAAATACTTTGGGCAAAGATATTTAATAACAGTTTTTGAAACGAAGATCTTGACTAAGAAGGTTTAAGGCATTAAAAATCATATCTACAAGCGATCACAATAAAACATTGAAGGACTTCTAATACTTTTCCAGATATACAATGGCACAGTTATAATCAAGTTTCTCAATTTATTTCAATTCCAGCTCCTCGGCTGATATAATCTGTCCTAATGCCATTGACTCCCAAGGTGCTGCCCTGCTTTAGAGCACTCAGTTTTCTGGGCAACCAGAACAAATGCACAAACAAAATCCTTGGGCCATTATTCCCCAGCCAATGAAAGAAAAAGAAAGGACTTTTCTTGTGGAGTGAGCTTGGATGTCCTGTCTGGGAGCGGAAGTGATAATGCACACGCTATAGACCGAAGGCATTCTTATACAGATGTACAGTGGCACAGATCAGTATAGAAAGTATTTATTTACTCTGACACTTGCTACTAGACTGATTCTTGAAATTTCAGAATTAAGGAGTTCTGATAAGAAATAAACTAGCCATCCAATATTTGTTTTCCTTTACTACCATTTGTTATTAAGGGAAAAAAACCACATTTACATGGGGTTTTTAAATGTAAATTTTAAACATTTCCAGTAGGATAGATGGCCAAATGCCTTACTCTTGACTTCTTCTAATAGGTATTTATTTTCACTCATGCTCACATAACTAAAGCTTCCAGCTTAATGCATATTGTCAACACCAGAAGCAAAAAAAAAGTATGATTTTCTGTATCAAAGGAGTTCATGGTAACTTAACTGCTCCTAGGTTAATAGTGAATGGGAAAGAATATAAAATACAGCACAATTTAACTTGGCATACGTACAATTTTCATTTAAAAGTCTTGGAAGGTCTGGACTTCTTACTTTATAAACTCCTACTGAAGTCAACAGACTTATAGCCATCCAGCAAGTGTTCACAGAATGGGACTCTGTATTTTAGAGTTAAATAAAAAAAATTACTTTGAGACATAATTAGAACTAGTAGGAGAGGTGAGACTGTAAAGCATGAAAAAAGACTCATTTAAGTGTTTGAATGAAAGGAGGAATGAGCATAGGGCAATATGGAATAGTTATTGAAGACCACAGAAGCTGTGAAAAGAAATTATTTTTTTAAAGGAGCAAAGAAATATAAAAGCTACTGGAGTAAGGTTGTAGAAACAAGAAAAGGGAAACACTGAAATAGTTCAAACTATCAGAGATCCAATAATAAAATGTACGTGTAAAAGTTACTAGTGGTTTTTCTAAATGTTCATCTACTTTCTGTTTTTCTCATGTCATGTTTGTTTGGTTTTTTAAATTTAAAAAAAAGTAATACGTGCTATCATTTAATTTCATTTAAAATGTTGTCAGTATATTGCCATCTGAAATGTATCAACATGCCCTGTAAATGAGCTTTGTGTAGGTGTGAGAAGGAGAAAATAAGGTCCTGCCCACCATGCAATATGGTAACGTGAGAGATCTTTTAGAGAATTTTATCAGTAATGCAAGCAATTTTCTGGCAATGATGAATATTGCTATATATTGGTGATAAACAGGGCTTGTGAGAGGATGAAAGAAATCCAAAGATGCTAAAGATATGGAGATACTATTATAGACAACCAAAGCAAAAAGGATATTCAGTGTTGCAGAAAAGATGAACTAGACAGAACTGGGTTTAAGATTACTTAACTGGTTCAAGAAAAACCTTTAAAATGTGTAAGTGAAATGAAAGAAAGACAGGAGTATTTGGACTCAACTTGTAGTTTAAGGCACTGAAATTAGGTGTTAATGCGTAGGTGTTTATATGTTCACTCTCTACCTGGAATGCCTTTTACAGCCACTGGAGAGCTGATCAGTGCAGAGAACTGAACCTCAAGAACTAATCCAATTCACCCTAAACCAGACATCCACACTGAATCCTTATCCAGACTTCACTGACTACAACAGCACCTAGATATCAAGCTTTCAGACATCTACAGACATCCAGATAGATATCAGCACCTAGATATCTACAGACATCCAGATTTAGGTACCTTAAACCAAACCCCACGTTAGACATCTGCAGTGTTGGTTCCTGTATCTGGTCCTCCAAGGCTTCTCCATAATCCACACCAAAAATGAGCACTTCCAGGGTGAGATTAATTTGTGTCATTTTAAATAGCCATTTAACGATAAAATTAATTGTGCACTAAAAAGACCCGTTTTCTTTATTGACTAAAAAGAGTTTATATTTGATCAGATGAATCCCTCTTGCCTGCTGTAGGGCTACTTAGCTAAAGGAAGCAAAAGAAAAGACAAATAATGAATCAGATCAGCATAAGAATGTTTAAAGGCTGAAGATAATAAAAATTATTGAAATATATTACATAATTACATAGCATCATTAGCAGCTTATGTTTGAAAGAAGCATTCACAAAGATATGGCTTCACAACAGAACACTTCACAACCAATATTGTCTTGTACACCTGAGAAATAATACATTGGGATTGTGGTTTACCCAGGCTTGTTTGGCCTGAAGTAGAGCTTTTAGAGAAATGTTTGTAATCATAATTATTGAGGATGTGACTCACAAGTGTTGCCTTGGAACCATGACCAAAACTAACGATTGTAGGAGAAAATGAGAAATAGGAAGCCCTCAGAACCACAGTTTACAGTACATTTTTGATGACCAGGTTTTTAGATAAAACTATGTTTGCTTTCCTGTTAGATTTTTTTTCACTAAGAATTTTCTAACTCTTAATTAATAGTACATGCAGTTTTAAGGAGATCAACCAAACATGCTCCAAATTTCTTGTAGAGGAGAAATACCAAGCATAAGCCTCCAACTATCTCTTTAAAAATAAAAAATCACTTTCAGGGAGAGGTTGTTTTATGTCACCTCTCTCATTTCAGCACATGATTTAGTAATCTAAATATTATCTTCTAGCTCTGTAGGACCAAGTTCTGAGGGTGACTGAACACCAAAACCATGTGATTTCCTTTCTGTGACATTGTTCCTTTCTGAACATTTGCTTCAAAAGATAGAAAGTGCCAAATTGCTTCAAAAAGAAGAGAGTGCCAAATTTAATGACAATTTTATAAGGCACAGATAATTTCTACATTAAAAAGCAAATTCATACCAATATTTCAGGGACATTTTAACACTCATCTTAGGAATTTAAAAGAAGACATTTTCTAAGTGGTTTTAAAAATGTTTTCTGAGGATTCCTAGGTACTAGCCAACATCGAACTGTGTATATGATATTAGATAGTTCCTTCATCTCCTACACCATGAATTGCAATATCAATTGGATGTTGGAATTAAATTGATTACAATATTAATTACAATGTACTTTTTATTAAGTCTATATCATACTGAAGAAGCAAGATTTTGCCTAAATGTAAATGTAATTGCCATGTATTGCAGAAGAAACATCTATTTGTATACAGATACTAAAAATATCCATCCAAATAATATTCTAATTACACTGATTTGTTCTGTGAGGAAATGAAATCATTGAATGCTAAAACACTATGTATTTATTTTTGATGGTGTTAGGAAGCAAAATGGAGATAAGTGCCATTGAAATATTTTATTTAATTGCACGTAGAACAACTATGCTGACTAAATTAACTATATATCCTACATTCATGCACTGTTTTATTCTAAGTAACATATCTATTAGCCTGCAGTTTTCTCCAAATCATTGCTTTACATTTCATATGGTAGGTAAGATCAGTTAGAGATCAAGTAACTTGGTTACCCAGTGGCAATAAAGCAGCCCTTAACACAGCTCCCGTAATCACCCCTTGCATGCTGTCATCACTCTCTTTCCTCAAGCTACAGAGCAGTGCTTGGGCCCGTTCCAGGTAAAGCCCCATGCAGATGCTCTGGACTGTGCTCTGGGAAGAGCCTGCATCTCTCTGCTGACTACGTAAGAAGAATTAGGAAGCTAAGCAGCTAGGTGCTTAGCACTCTGTAATGCTTGTAAAGCTTGTAGATTAGAAGGTGAAACTAGACAGATGTAGACAACATGACTCATCCTACCCCTAATATAAAACTAAGCCATACGCAGCTGTTAGACAACAGGACTCTTGTCATAGTTTTATGATTGATACAGCCACTCACAGAGACAATCTAACTCTGCTTCAGACAGATAACATAGAAGACAGTTCCTCTCTCTAAATGCGTGCAGTATAGAAGACAGAAAGCAGACAGAAAGCAGTAAACACTTAAAGCAGACAAATGACATTGGGAAATTGGGAGCACAGAATAAGAAAAATTAAATAATCTTATTTTACCATAAAATGAAAATGTCTCCACTTATCTAAATAATGTTAGATGGAAACACTATATGATGGCAAATGATATAGCTCACAAATAGAGCAGCCATAATAGCATATATGGAGCCTAAAAATGATTATGCATACAAAATGTAACAATTCGGAGATCAGTAACAAATAGGTCATAATTCAGTTATAAGTCTGATAAATTTTAAGTCTGATAAGTCTACACACCCATCCATTTCACCATGGAGTTAAAAAATGCTTGCCATTATTTATGATTACACTGTATACTTTTAAAAAAAAATTCTGCATTATTTAGTTGGGTCATATTGTGATCATAAATACAGGAAACAAAATGTCTTTGTTTGCTTTTTCTTCAAAGGGCCAAGTGGACAGCCATGTAACTTAGTTAAAATATACACTAGGCTTTATTTAGCAGGGCTCATGGATCAACACTTATGGAATTCCTTGAGTGCACACAGCATGTATGTTAATCTATACATCCAGCACACATACAAGGAATCTCCATGGCTCAGAGATCAAGAATTCACTTTATTTTCTCCGACTTGACTGTTACTCAAAAATATCAATAATCTCATTGAGAGAAGAATCTGGCCAGTAAGGGCACAAAGCTGGATGAGAATCACAGATCTGCAGGCAGGAGGAATTATCATGTCATACAGCCCAGCAGCAAAACATCTGGTTTACTGTGGCCAAGCTTCATTGCAGGGTCAGTACAAGCAGATAGGCAGCAAAAAACTACTGTAGGGCAGCAAATTGGACAGGTAGTCCAGCAGAAGTGGAAGCTTGTCTTGGCACAGACCAAGGGCTCTGAATTCAGGCTTGTCAATGCTCCAGGAGCAGCCAGAAGTGCTGAGGCAAAACCCGTCATGTTGGTTCCACAATCAGCTTCTGTTCCATGTTTTGCACCATTGCTTTCCTCTGAGGTTTCTGGAAGTGCTGTGTATCTCCTGTTTCTACTGAAATCCCTGCTTAATTTAAAAGCATTGCTGTGACACCTCAAATCCCTTTAAGTTTGATGGCTTTGTGTTCCTGAGAAAAGAGACAGGGCAGGGAAAAGGGAAACGGGAAATGGACACAAGGAGAAGAAAGTAACCCAGGTATAGATCATGTAGCATTTGGCAACTGTACATTAAAAATTAATTAATTATCTCAAAATTAATATTTTAAATAAAATGACATCTGATTTAAACCAGCCAGAAGCCAGGAAATTCAGGTTAAGAATGTCACCCATTTGAAGTAATTTTATTCTAGCTTGGTTTATCAGTATACTTCCCAAGAACAAACTGTAAATTATATACTTGATGATCTCTCAAGGAGTCCTGCCAAGACCTGGTGATAAGTTGCTGTAACAGCAGCTTGGGGTTTGAGAAGTGCACTTTTCTTAGCACTCATGGCAACAGGTGACTGAGTGGTAATGACACCATTAACACATTTCACCTTTTTAAGGTCTCCCACTGGTGTTTTACTTATACTAATTTATGGAGGAATCATTTCATTTTGGTGTTACAAGTCCCTTGTGTTCTTAGTGGTATTTTTAAGAAAATAAACAGAAGGTGGGAAGGAGAGCATCCTCTGGGATATGTGATTTTGGAGAAAACCACCATCAACAAATTCTGTCTTGTATGAAAAAGAACTTGAGAATTTTTATAGCAGATCCAGAAAGACTGAGAGCAACTTAACTCAGTTTTCCCTTCAGGAATCAGCAGTATCTGCTTTGTAATAAGCAGCTGTTAGGTACTTGCCACATGATTCTCCAGACAGATATGTTTGCATTTGTTATGCAAATGTAGGAATGTATTTCAAAAAAACAAAAAAACCAAAACAGGCAATAGTGTCTCAATTAATTATTTGACTGAGTCCTTATGGACTCCCCACTCTAGATACACTTGCAAAAGGATCTTTTTTTATGGCTGTGGCTATGATTCTGTGTCCTTCTTTATGTAGCCTTCTGGCTACTGTACTGATTCTTCAGAAAGTATTACACAATTAATTGCTTACTTCTTCTTTTCAAAAGATATCTTTCCTACAACTCTCAATTCTTTTTATCATGTAACTACAAAAGAAGTCTTCTATTTAACAACTGTAACTTTATTAACATCCTACAGCTGAGATTTTTTTTTTACCAGAAATATTTGACCTTGACGGCTTGCTCCCTACAGCGACGATATGAAAACAAACCTATCAACTCCTTATTTAAAAGAAGAAAAAAAAAGAAAAAAAAAAAAAAAGAAAAAAGACAATGCCAAAGTACTGCTAGTACAGAGCAGAGCAGCAAACAGTAAAGTATATGGGAGCATGATGGTGCCAGATTCTGTCTACATGGACATCAGTTGAACGTTTATCACTGAATTCTAAAGAATCAGACCAAAACTCCCACATTAGAGGCTTTCAGATGGGATTTCTGTTGAATATCCAAACAAATCTGATATTTTTATTATACTCTAAATGCTTGGTTACCACAAGACAAGACAGAACTGGGTTGTCTCAAGAAGAGAAAGAAGTAATTGATATCTTCAGCTCCCTAGTGGGAGGTTACAGACAAGGTGGAACCAGACTCTTCCAGGAGTTTAAACACAAAAAGACAGGAGGCAATGGACAAGGAGTGCAGCAAGGAAAATTCCAGATAGTATGAAAATTTTTATCAGTTGTGGTAGTCAAAAAACACGTGTTGCCCAAAGAGGCTGTGGAATCTCAATCCTTTAAGATATTCAAGCCTTGGTTGCATGACCCTGAGCAGCCTGATCTGACCCAGAGTTTGCTCTGAGTGGAGGATTTGGAGTTCTCCAGGAGTGTGAAGAGAAAGAAAGGGAAGGGGAAGCAGAAAGGGAAAGGGAAGAAGGGGAAGGGACTTTCTTTTTTCAGGAATACTCATTTGACACATACCTTGTTTGAAAACAGTACAACAGGAGTTCAAGAGAAATTGCTAAAAAAAGAAAGGGGTTAAAAATTGTTTTAGCTAGTAAAACTAAATGTAGCCTGTGATTGTCCACACCAATTGTCTCTGCCTACTGTTTTATCACTGTAGTTGGAAAGTGGAAGAAGCATGTCAAGGGAATCAAAACAAGGATTCTATATATGGAACAACTGTGGTAGAGTCTGAATTTAGATCTTAACTCTATTCAGGTCAGTTCTTCAAGTGCTTGTGTAGGCCTGGCTGAATCCACAGTGTTACACCAATTTATGCCTGTTGAAGATCTGGATTTACTGCACTGATCTGTGTGGAATTCTTGGTGGTCATGGTACAGAAGCTGCCTGGGGCCCAAGAACACACGGGTTATGAGTGCATCGACAATCTGTAGGGACAGACATATGGCACATCCATTATGTGGGAGCTATTTTACCCCCACGCTGCTCTTCCTGTTACCTCATGGCAAATAGAGGATTTCTGTACCTCCATCACCAAACAAGCTACTTCCTTCATGGCTAAAGCAGGGGCAGATGAGACACGCGAGCTTTTTGCAAGTGGATCCTGAAAGAACTTACTGCCCATTTGGTCATTAATTCCTTTTTTTTCAGATTCAGTGTGAGGAAAGACAATGTCAAAAATAGCTGTAGACTAGAAAATAAAACAACTCCCTGGGCTCACGGTCTTTAATACAACGACCAAACAGATTTCACAGAGTTGAATGTCTTGCTCCTGTCACACCAAATACCAGCTCTTGAGACAACCAAGTTCCATGTTCATCTAATGCACACTTCACGGCTCTGCATTTTCCGGTATTTTCAATTTTACTAACTTAAGTAGCAACAAACAGGACTGTCAGCTACAAACCAGCTGATGGTTTGATGCAATGATGGACAGCTTTAAGGCCTTCCTAATGCAAAGGACAGCAGCCAAGTTAAGATCTTTGTTTACTAGAAGTATTTAATTTTCTGTGCTTTGGCAAGTCTACCTCCATCATTTACTTCACCTGTATGCCACAGAGGCCAGTCCCTTAGCAGAAGTTTGCTAGCTGTGTTTCTCATCGCTCACAATTCTCTGGGTACAGTGGATATTCAAGGAGTCTTTGCAAGACAAAGGAGTCATTACATATGGTCCCCTGGGATGATCCTGACAACACAAGTGTGAAATAACAGGAAAATAGTTCTTACTAGAATTATTTTTTAAGCAGAAATTGAAATGTCCTGCACAGCTGACCTTTGTAAAGTGTCATCTATAATCTGAGAGTTGAAATGCCAAGGGTATGGGACCATGCTTTTTGTATTTCATCAATATTGCAAAGTTAAAGATTTTATTTAAAAGAAAAATAGTAAATGGCACATCATGTAATTGCTATTTATTTTCATAAACATGAGGTATTTCAAAGTGCTATAAGACGCAGCACTAAATGTACATCATTGGAAGAAATTAAACACAGAACTTTGCAGTTACCCAGTTCTATGCACCAAACATTAACAAATACATTAACTGGAAGAAACAGGCTAGGAAAAGGCATATATAGTAAATTTCTTTACAAAAGTTTCTTAGTTCAAAAAAGTGATAAAGTAATATCTACTCAAAACTTTCACAACTCATTTTCATACGAAAATATAAGTATCAAATTTAGTTATGTATCAGCATCATACTAAAGTATACAGGCAATGTAAGAATTAGTACAGTACATAACAGAGATTAACAATATATTTGTATACAAAAACATGCTCCTCAAACATTGAGGTATTACAGTACTTAGGTATGAACTTCCAGTCTAATACTGGTAGCAAAAGCCACCTCTCATAACCCAAGACATGTACAAAAGGCAAGTGTGTAGATGGTATTTACAGAAATTCCCACAGGGGTACAAAATGCCAACCCCTAAAGTAACATCTGTTAGAACATAAGCACCATAAAACTTAGGAATGAACATTTTAAAACTCAACTAGATGTCATCAGCAGCTCCAAATGCTCACAACACTTTAAAAAAAAAAAATCCCCACCATCTACAGTTCTTAAGAAGAAAAAACAAAGGCAGTCCATTGTTGTTTGGTAGTCTTGCAATAAACTCCTTGCAAGAACATCCATTTGCTCCGTACCCAGATAATATAGTCTGTTGATTACTTCAGGGACTGGATTGAAATTAAAACCAACATTCTTAACGTCAAAAAACACAATTTTTTTATAAAGAATCAAAAATGTGCAAAGTGGCAATGACTGTCCTGATCAGCCAAAAAAAAAAACAAAACCAAAAAAAAAGTTTAGCAAGTCCGCTTGTAATCTATTTTCTTTAGTAATTGTTCTTGTCTGGCTTGCAATTTTTCCTTTTCTAGCAGTAATTTCTGCTCCTCTGCCTGAAGAGAATGAACATATTCAGTGGCTTTTTTCAAGATCACAACTTTTGCAGCTTTCTCATTTTCAACCAGTTCTGGAACATGGTCCCTTAATGTGAGGAAACTTGACCGTAGATCATTACGTCGTTGACGCTCCAGGATATTATGGTTGCGTCGACGTTCACTGTCCTCTGAATCAGAGTTTCGAGGACTTGAACTTTTAGGCTTTGGTTGGATCGTGGGTTTTACTGGACGGGGCACCTCGATTTTTAACTTCTTCTGCGGTGGAGCCTCTTCAGTCTCCACAAATGGAGAAGGAGCGGCATAATTATGCTGCTGGTGAATTGGGGCACAACGCTTTAATATCAGTCCATTCTGCTGTGTCCTGACTGATGAAAAAGTGGTATTTTTAGGACGCACAGTAATAGTAAGGGTGGTAACAGACTTGTTGGTAGAGGAGCGTCTTTTCTCCACTGTAACAACATCTATTTCTTCTTCTTCATCCTCTTCCTCCTCATCTTCATCATCTTCTGGTAATAAAGGACAGAAAATACAACAGACGTTATTCTCACTGAAAATACCCTGACCAACTATCAGTATTATTGACAAAGTAAATCCAGTAAAAGCAGTAATGAAATAACTGATGGCAAAAACAGGGTGCGCCTACCATCTGCAGTCAGATATAGATCTGTAAAAGTATGTAATACACATGAAATGCGCAAAGAAAAGGGATTTCTGAAAGCTTAATAAGTTTGATGAGATGGCGTTTTTTTAAACACATCTAATTTTCAATCAAAATGGGGCTACCACCCACACAATCGCAGAGGCAGAGAAGAATTTTTAGACAGAATGTATGTAGCTTGAATGGAATCGTCGAGCTGCGGCACAAAAGGCAAGCACAGAGCCACAACACAGCCCCTACTTGGTAGAAAAGCAGCCGGAAAATGAAACAATCGCTGGGTTTGTTCTGAGGCAGAAGGTGAAGCTGCTCCAGCCGGGGACCCTTTAAGCCGGCGCTTGGTGCACTGCCAAGAAGACAGCTGTTGGAAGTGCTTCCTCACCCAAAGCTGTCAAACCAGACATTAAAGGGACAGCAAGCTCTGAAACCCGGGACGGATCACCAAGTTTGTGGCAGTGGTCATAGGGACCAGCTCATCTACACAAGCCAAACCGCGGTTCAGCCCAAGTGGACTTATCTGCGTGCACGAACAGAAGATGTTTGGGGCATTCTGGGCTCTGTCAGTACAAGCGCTGCTCTAAGGGGTCACTAGCCTAGCTCCAGCCTGCCCGCATGGCTCCTAGGGGGACACGCACACGGTCATCCCCCATAAACCCCGTGCCCAGAGTGGCGGTGGCACCCGCACTGCCGCCCCCTCGAGCCCCCCGGGGGCAGGAGACTATCAGGGGGCCCGGAGGGTCCCCAGCACCACGCAGCCCCTCCGGGCCGGAGCCGCAGCCCGGCGAAGGCTCGGGCCCCGCCGCGGCCGGCACGGGGCTCGGGGCGGGGGGCGGCTGC
>VWPU01025996.1:0-42973 GCA_013398955.1 Callaeas wilsoni
CGGGGCAGCGCCGCGCCCGCCGCGCCGAGGGGCGGAGCTCGCCCTGCCGCGCCCACGCGGCGGGGGAGAGAGCAACGGAGCGCGGGAGGGGGGGAGGCGGTGCCACACCGCCCCTTATGAACACGCTGAGCGAAGGACGCTGCTGCCTGCTTTTCCCCCTCCGTTTCCTTCCGAGTGGTCTCGCCCGGGCCGGGCCAGGGCGCGGGGCACACACGTGGGCCGGGCCGGGCCGCGCCGTGCGGCGCAGGTGAGGCGCTGGCGGATCCCGCTGCTCCCGGGCCCGGCGGCGCTGCCGCCCCTTCTTCCGCAGGCTGCGCGCAGCGGCTGCCGGCGTGGGGAGCCCTGCCAGGGGAGGGCGGCGAGCGCGGCCCAACCCAGCTTTCCCGCCCTGTGGCGAGTGTGCGGTGACGGCTTTATGCGAGGGCCCCGTCCCCCCAGGAGGATTTAGGTCCTAGCTGGGCTTCCCCCGTGCTCCCAAGGGAACGACTGTCGTACAGGGTGGCGGGCGGTGGCCTTTAGACCCGGTTCCTCCGTTTGTCGCGCGTTTAAAGCCTTAAGGCAGCTACTTGGTGCTTTCTAGTGAGGAATTGCTGTAACGCCCAGGGGATCCACGCTCCCGGCTCTACGGCGAGGCAGGCAGCGCCTGTGTCACTCCGCGCCCTTCTCCTGGCAGAATGCTGCGCTGAGGTGGATGATGGCTGTGTGCGCTCGGCAGGTCTCCCGCTGGCGTTGCCTGCTGAACACGGCCCGTGCTGTTGAGTTTCCTCGGAGGCTGAGGAGTCGCGGCTGCACCGCACAGGCCTGCCGCGAGTTTGCCCCTCTGGCTGTGCTGCCCGCTGGAAAGGAGGTTGTTCCGTGGAGACTGCAGCCATACAGGCATGTGTCTGTAGGGAGCTGTTCCCCGCCCGACGGCGCCAAGGATGGATCCTTCTCTTCTCCCGAAAGTAACTTGCCTTCAGTACAACAGGAACAAGCGAAAGCAGAAACATTACCTGATTTGAATGCAAAAATACTGGACGAAGGTAAGAAGCTTTAAGGGATACCATCTCTCCCGAATCTTCAAATTATGTTTTCAGTATGCTGTGGTTTAACCCCAGCTAGGTTCTCCTTTTTTGGCCTGCTTGCCTGAAATAATGTATCTGGAGTTCCTGACTTTCACTTCTTACTAGCTCCGTAGTTAATTCAGATATTTATGGTCAATGTAGCATGCAAGGAATACCTTCAAAGTGAGATAAAGGTGTAATGTTTTAGGTAAAAATGTAGGTCTGGAGCTGCCGTTTCAAGGAGTTTTCATAAGCCTACCTGCATCTGCTGAGCGTTTGCCTTTCCCTCACAGATGTGCTGGTATAAACTAAAGAGTTTTGATTTGGGGTTTTTTGGGTGTTTGGTTTTGGTGTTTCGGGTTCTCGGGGTTTTTTTTGATCGAGGCTGGGAGATTCCACGCCTGAAGCAGCTCACATTACACGGAGTGATCAAGGATGACCCACAGGAGGCAGTAGTGTGAAGCCTCCTTAAGCACTGCCCTGATGAGAAGTGCTCGCCCAACTGTCTTCCGAGGGAAGGAGATGAAAGGGATAAATAAAAGCGTCGCCTTGGTGTTGTTGCCCTGAGGAAATTTACTCACTTTTTTCCCTACTTTTATATCTAAGCGAAGATTATAATATTTCCACCCTTTCAAATTACTTTGGGTGTGCTGAGGAAACTTGCTCTGAATTACTAAGCAGCCTTGTATGTTCAGATTCTGCTTTGATCCCAGCCAACTTGGATTGTACAGAGCTTATTTTTTGGGGTGTCTCAGAGCTGCAACAGAGATCTGTGTGTGTAGTTGGTTCTGAAACAGTACTGCACCAGAATGATGGGTCAGCCAGCTTGTGTGTGGCTGCACCTGAGATGTAGTTTATCCACATGCCAGATTTTTATCTGCCAGCAGACTGACTGGAGAATGTGCGTGTGCAGGATTTTGCCCAGCTGACAGTCTATATAATGGAGTAAACATAATTGATAACTTTTGGGGGTTTTGGTAACTTGAAGTATGCTTCCCAATGGGTAGTATAAAGACCTTAAAGTGGCAATAAAAGATAGGCATGCATCTGGAATGGAGTTTATTGTATATTGGTTTGGTCCTCAACAAGTTGAAAGAAAACACTTGATATTCCTATAGATTCGTAGAGTTCCTGTTTAATGTGTAAATGTTGCTGAAAACATTTTACTGTGCTTTTGTTTCTGAGGCTGTGAGAAAAAGACAGGTATCTTCAACGGCTATTGAGGTAGTCTGTGCAACCCCTCCTGGAACATTAGGCACATCGTAATTACTTTGGAGTCTGTCTTAGTAGACTTCTGGTGTGCCTTTGTTTCTTGACATGGAAGACTGTTATCCTGGTCTCTAGGAAGCCATTATACAAAGGTATAGAGCGCAGAAAATCCCCTTCCTGAAGAGTTTATAATCAGGGCATCTGATCGGTAATCAAACTGATGATTGAGGCGGATGCTAGCAGCCAGCCTGCAAACGATAATCTTAATCTTGCTGCTGTGAGCTCCTGTCAGTGGAAAAATAGATCTGTTTAGAGAATTTTTTTTAAAAAGACTGATTTCTGTGACTTGGAACACTTAAGGGGAAACAAGCATAATAATGTTCTCTTTGAAACCTTAATGAGTAGGAAATTATTCCTTTTGCTATTAGAGATGGTACAGTCAGCTGCCTTTCTGTAATGGATAGGACATGATAGCTTGGTTGGAGTTGGCTATGAAATCCAGTGGAAGTTAAAACAGCTGCATTTCAGGCATCACATTCAGGAGAGCCACAAAGTAGTGGGCTTGTCAGGTTATGAAAAATAATCTTTGCAGTAGCCTTTTATCTGGCTATGATCAGGCAAGAATGCGTTTGTGAACACATGAAAGACGATCCTTTTCCAGAGGGTGATGTGATCTGTTGTCTGCAGTGGTCTAGGCAGCAGACTGAAGGCTGGCTTGCTGGATACTACTCTCAGATTTGGCCATATGAGTAAAAGTTGATGGGCAGTGACCAGGAGATGGAAAAGAGACAAAAACTGGGAGTAGAGTCTATGTTTTTATGTTTGCTGTTTATCACATGCACAGTGTTCCTGCATTTTGAAAAGGATTTTAAGAGATCTGTATAGCATTTGGTGGGAGCAGCTTTGTCTTTCACAAAATGCATTTGTGTCTTCTGCATTTGTTTCTTAGATTGGGATGACATCCCACCTTCATCCGCTTTGGAAGTGATTTCAGAGGAAGAAGCTGTACAGATCATTGCAGAACCGCTTCTCCCCATTCAGTCTTCCACGCTCCGAGATTATGTTGATCACTCAGAAACCCTTGCAAAACTTGTCCACCTAGGTAAGTGTGATTTTGCTTGCGTGATCTGCCTATGACAGGAGCTTTGGAGATCCTGTAAGCTGTGCTTTGCTCTTCCTGGTTACCTTGCAAACTTGAAAATGGGAACAGTGACCAATGATAAAAAGCCGCAGAATGTTATCCAGGGTAAATGGACAAAGAGAGGAGATTGTGTCACTTGCAATGCCATACTACTGGGAAACAAAGCTGGCTGGTGGTAGTCCCTTAGTGCTGTGGGTGATAGAAGGAGGCATCTCCCACAGCTTCAGGAGGTGGGGAGCACTGTGTAACTTAATTGGTCTTTCTTTTAGCCTAGTTAAGGATGCTTTAATTTGCTGCAAAAGAATTTGCAGCTCTCCATCCTTGGAAGGAAGGAAAGAGAATGGTTGCTATGCATAATCTTAGGAGTGAGGCACAGCACACTGGAGAGGCAAGAGGGAAGGGATCGAAGAGAACCTTACTTCTCATCAAAAAACACTTGCACTACAGAGATACCCAAGTTCAAGGTTCCTGACCACCTTGTTGCCCAAACATGCAAGGAACACTAGAAAGAGGTTGGAGAAATTAATGTTAGAGAGGGGGAATCTGTCCTCATGTAGTAACAAATTGCCGTGTGTGAGTCAGTATACCAAGTCACTTCACTGCAAAATTGTCCCCTTCCGTTTTATAATGGATTTGGAAATTTCATGCACACATACTTCTGCGCAACAAGAGCAGGTCTCTAAATGTGCCACATGCAGGATTCACTGCAAATGTCTTCCTTCAAAAAATAAACTCAGCAAAAGCTTCTAAAATGACTGCTTATTTTATCTGGAGTCTTTCCACAACATACAAGGTGGTGTGGCCTTGCTGTGTTGAGCAATTAAAGTATGCAAAATCAGTGCAAAAAATTGAGTAGTCCTATAAACTCCAACTTGCCTTTCTGAAACATTTACAGAAAGCAGGGTCTGTGTTTAATTAAAACAATTTCTAATTTTGTTTGTTGTAGGAGTCGACTTATCCCAAGTTGAGAAACGTCAAAAGGCAGGTCAGCTCTTACTGACCTTGGACTTTGAAAAAGATGTAAAAAAAATACTTCTATTTCTTAAGGATGTGGGTGTAGAAGACAATCAGCTGGGACCATTCCTGACCAAAAATCCATACATCCTTGGTGAAGATCTGGAAGCTTTAGAAACCAGGTAAGCCTTTCAAGTAGCAGCAGGGTGTTAAGCCCCTTGGCTTGAAGATCTGGTTTCCCAGTTGGGTTGACCTTGTCTGAAGGAACCTGTGTTGCCCGCTGCCTCCATTCTTACTCAATCCCTGGCTCCGTGTTCTTGTGCCTCCCCATCTGTTGGCACTAACATGTGGTGGTATCATAAGTCAACAGCTTCATCCACCTGAAAACTGTCTATTAATAAATTTTACTGCCCATCCCTGTCTCTCTGCCACAGAGGAAGCAGCTTGCAATCTTAGTCCACTTGCTTTACTCGTGTCAGCTTTCATTCCAAAATGACATCCCTGAGGCTTTACATAAATTTGTAGAACAATATTAAACTCTTCAGCTGCAATTTGAAACCCCATGAATTCTGCAATAAAATAAGCAGACCAGATCTCTTCTGTGTTGACATCTAATAGCAGCAGGAGGTTTTGGTGACTTTTTTTTTCCTGTTGTCCAGCTGAAGCTCAACACAACACTACAATGAACTAGTGTGTTTGTGTGTGTGTGTTCATTCACACTTGTATGGCCCTAAATTGTTCTTCAGTCCTTAAAATGAACTTTATAATATTACTCCTAATACAATAGGTTTTTTTCAGAACAACTCATGTGTATGTACGTGCACATTTCATGATCTCAAAATTTCCCGGTACTCCAGCAAAGAAAGTCTTTTGTCTCGGCTCTTGCATGTAGTAGCATTTCTGTCTGAAACAGAAATCTGAAAGTACAGATATTTAGAAACAGGCACATGAGTAGACTCTTGTGTAACATAGACCTGACTTCTTTCCCCTCTGTTCTTCTAACCTCCTGTTCAGTAAGTGGCCTTTCAGAAACAATATTAAAAAAAAAAAAAACCTCTGTCATTTTCCAGCAGTAATTTTGAGTCTAGATATCAGAGCATATTGCTTATGCTCTTCTGAAGAGAGGTTTGGGGGGTTTTTTTGTGATAAATATCCCAACTCTTCCATGAAGTCAGATTTTATTTCAGTGACAGTCCTGTGACACTGGCTGGTTAGTGAAGTAGGGGCTAAACAGAGCAATCAGATTTCTTCTTAATTTTCTGGAGTATGAGTCTTCTGTAAGTTTGACACTGGTGAATGCCTTTCTCCAAGCTTTAAAGTAAGTAACTGTGCTGTAAAGGCTGTGAAGGGAGTGTGTCTCAAATAGCTGTCTTTTGAAAGCTGAGTATCACCTTTACATAAACAGTTTGGTGCAGATGGACATGGTATTGGTTACATCACTCTGGAATGTTTTATTGCTATGGATTCCACGTTGCCAGGAAACAAAACACAAATTTCAATAGGTTTGGCATTTGACTTCAGATAAACACTGTAAAAGTCAAAACATTCCATAATTCCTAACAATTTTGACAGTTGCAAATCAGTGTCTGTACTGCAGCTGCACCAGATGCTTTGTTTTACGCTGGTGTTAATAATGACTTAAAACTGTTAACATGCTGCATAGAACTGCTGAGCTCTGTAGTAGAACGTGGGCTAACCTTGGTGCCAGCACTCACAGATGTATCTCAAGCTTTGGCCAGGTTGGATGGTTGTGTTCCTTTATTATACTAGTTTCTAGAGTCAGGTTATTACAATCCTGCCACCTCCCTTTTAAGTTTCTTGCCTTTTCAGGAAAAAATGCTTCAGGTGTGAATCTTAATGACTTATTAACAGAAAACAAGTGGAGTCAGGACAGCCAAAAGATTTTATTTTTAATCTGCTCATTTAGCTGTTTCTGGGATGCTTGGAAGCTGTGCCAGTTCCATTGTCATTGTCTGGAGCCTAGGGTGCTACCTTCTGTGTTGGGGTGCCTGCTCACTTACGAATTGGTCCTCTAGAGCTTGTTCTTATATCTTCCATCTGGAAGTTTTTGGCTTGTGATAACTTCATTTTTGAGGATTTGTGGAAAGAGGGAAGTTGTAGTGACTGGAAGGTAATTTTATTTTTTTTTCTCTCCACAAGCATGGTTTAACAGAGAGCCCGTTTTTTGCTGAGTATCTGCTTCTGCAGAATGTTCTGCAACCCATTTAGTACCTTAATTCCTACTAGATAAAACTAATTCTTTTGTGCTCTGAGTTGGTCTGACTGCAAATACTTCTCATCTTGCAATTACTCTCATCTATAACCAGAGGAAACCTCTCCAAATTGTAGTTTAGTTGTTTAGTACATGGTGGCTTAATCGTGTCTCTCTACTTTGTGTGCTGTATTTCCCCTCTTCATTCCTTTTTTCCTGGGAGCTATGATAATTATCTACTGCAAGTGGTACTTGAAATAGGATTTCACTTTCACTGAATTCAACAAAGTTTGGAAGAAGTTTTGACTTGGAAAGAAAGAAAGCTCTGTTAAATATCAAAACTTTAGTCAACTCCTCTTGCTTTCTGAAGACCAGATGTTTGTTACTCACTCGCTAGACCAGTGACTGAAAGTAGGGACCTATTGTGGCAAACATAACTTCAGCTGATGTAGAAATGTCTTTTTCAAAGATATCTCTACACACAGCATCATTGTATGGTATTTCTACTCCAATCCTATTGGCAAAACAGGGATGTATAAGGTATAGTACTCCGTTCTTTCAGCAGTAGAAATGGAATTCATTAAAATAGCAAAAGGCTGTATATATCTTCTTGTCCATACCCTATGATGATCTATTAATATGTTTGCAATCTAGGAGACAGCCTGGTAGTTAAATGTAGGTTAACATAGTTATCTGCTTAAGTACAGCTGGAAGGAATTAAAATCTGTCTTCAGTATTGACATTCTGCTCTGAGGTTTATTTTACTTCTAATTAATTGGAAGGGAGGGTATTTTGCTTTTACGATAACTGCAGATTTCACCCTAATTATTTTTGGCAGGGTTGCATGTTAAAGCTAGAACATCTGTCCATTTATAAGATATCACTGAGGAATTTAAGCAAGCACTGAATAAATGGAGGCAATAAAATTTTCATCACTGGATTTTATTTTGTTTTTGTTCTCTTTCTAGAGTGGCTTACCTAAAATCAAAAAAATTTGGTAAGTCAGAAATTGCTCAGATGGTCTCAAGAGCTCCATATTTGCTGTTGTTTTCAGTGGAAAGACTGGATAACAGGCTGGGTTTCTTCAAAAATGAACTTGGTCTCAGTGTAAAAAAGGTAAAGACTGAAGTCTTCAGGCATTTTGTTAGTGACAGTTGTAAGGTCTTGCAATACGAATACTCCAAGTGTTTGGAGGTTATCAACAAACGCGTTATCAGTAATGTCACTGGAGGGTAACACGGTTTTAACTGTCTATGGAAGTGATATGGACACCTAACATTCAGAGGACCTGAAGTACAGTTTCTGAAGATGACCTGCTACAAGTTATTGTCAAATAAGCATGTGTATGTCCAGTTTTATTATTTGAGGTGGATCAGAGGACTGAATTAATTACTGAAACAGCAAGCAGCTTTTTTAACTTCTGAGAAATTATTTGGTGCTCTTCATTTCCTTAAGGTACTGTAACATATTTAACTCATCATTTAAAAAACAGTCTAATCTGTGAATATCATATCAAGATAAATGCCAAATGATATGCTCAGCTCACCAAGAGTGACCTCTGGGTTTGCTCGTGAGTGCATACCATGTTAGGTGCTTAGCGGGTATTCAGCACCATGCTTTGGGATCTTCGGGGCACATAGTAGCTGGACTTGCCCAGAGTAAGTGGGCAGTGTTAGTTGTGTCCTGCAGTAGGTGGAGATTGCAATGAATGTCTAATTCCAAGTGGAATCTGGGGTTCTTGTATTGGTTTTTATTAGCTGAACAGTCGTAGCTGTTACAGTGCCTGTTGCTGGCCTTTCCATGCTTGAGGTGGGAGATCTTGGAAAAGGGTTTAGTCACTACCTTGTACTCAGGGTGGGTTACAAGTAATCAGATGCCTTAGGGAATGTGGAGTAATTTCTTGTAGTGCTGTTATACTATGGTCTAACCAGATCCTGAAGTTAGCTCCACTGCCAGTGAAAAATCCTTTTATAGCCTCTGTTGGGTATTGGTTTCTTCACTTTTTTTAAAAAGATGGGAAGAAACAACTTGAGGGCTGAAAGAAATTGAGCACTTGAGCATACTTTCTCCTTTTGATGCATGCTTTTACTCCCTCTTCCTGTCTGCTTTATAACAATTGTATTATTTTTTGTTTTCCAAAAGAACATATTTGAGTAATGTTTTGCATCTTAATATACTGCTGCTTCATGCAAATTCATGTTTGGTGTAGAGATAAAATGAAATACATCTCTCTTCCAACTGCAAAAAACCAGTTTATGTAGGATCTTTCTTTCACAGATAAATTTACAAACAAGCTTTCAGTAATACTCTTTAATTTATGTGTTTTTTCTGCTTGTAGACAAAGGATCTAGTAATTCGTCTTCCAAGGCTACTGACTGGCAAATTAGAGCCTGTAAAAGAAAATCTTCAGGTGAGCTTATGAATAGATATTAAAGTGTATTGTGTATCCATATAGTTTAAGAGTTGTCAGAAGATCAAATTCCTGGAGGGGATTGTGCACAGAAAGAATTTAATGAAATAATTTTAGTGGCTATATAAAATAACTGAGGATTTTGTTAAACAATTTATTTTCCTTTATAGCGTGCAAGCTTACTCAATACATGGAGTGTTATCTTATTCTGTCTTCTACTCTGCTGTAGTGCCTTCCTTTCCTGCCAAAAGTTGCTATAGGATGACATAAATGGTTACCCATTTTTTAATGAGTAGAAAAATACTCAGTCTTTTTTTCCCCCCTTAATTATTATGGCTTTTTGCTAACTTGGATTGTCCGTAAGTATTTAGGAGCAAGAAATGTGCAGTTGATTATTTTTCTCCTGGCAGGTAACTAGTCTGCCAAAATATGCATTTGACACCTATTGTCTGATAGCAGATGGTTGTTACTAACAACTGTTGGGTAAATAACTTCAAACCCATGGGGATTCCTTTCCCTTTTGAAAATGTAACTCTGTATCGGTTTAATTACTGTGCTGTAAAGCCATCGAGGCCAAACAGCATGATGTAGTGTAACAATTTGTGAAATTTCATTATTCTATAACAAATAACTATGAATCAAAATGTATAATTTTCAGACAGACTCACTGCTCTGCAACTATTAAACATTAGGAATCTTGCGATCTGAAATATGTGTGTGGTAAGGGAGGAGACTGGAAAGTAGCAGACTGTCCTAATTCATAGTGCTTTCTTTTTAACACACATTGTTTCCACAGGCTAGGGAGCCATTATTATAATGAATATGTTTTTAAGATCCTTAGTTCTATGTGACTATCTTGTTTATCTACCAAGAAATACAGCATAGCACCTCTATTTTTAAAATGTGTGAGAGAGGGAAAGAAAGGAAGGATTTTAGGTCTTCAGTGTTGGAATCTACAAATTCTTAAAAGCTCAAGCTTTTCAGGAGGTTGGATTCAGAATCTGTGTTCAGAACTGTATGTCCTTAACTGGTGGTGGGAGGACAGTACTTGGAAAGGAAGATCATGTACCAGCAGTTCAGAAGTGATCAGGTTGTATCCCTCATTCTGAATGGACTATTATTTAGAGACAAGTACAGCAGCTGATATTGGTTGTTATAAGATGCCAGTCATGGACTAAATGTGCTGAAGGATGGCTTAGTCCATCCTCTGAGGGTTTCATCAAGCACAATTAGAGATTTGTTGACAGGGTAAAACCTGAAAGCTTGCATTACCACTGCCTATTGTGGGAATAATATGTACTTTGTTGAGTATTGCTGAGGTTTACACAGTAAGGATATTAGCATGTGTGGCCTAGAGAGTTATTGAATATTAAATACGTTTGCTGTCAGACTGAGTGCAGTCAAAACAACTTACACTCACCGATCATGTCAAGAGGGAGCTGTTCCATGTCACAGAGTAGAAGATAAAAGCTCTAGATTCCTGCTACAATTACCTCTACAGTAGGCCCAGCTTTATATCTGCAGTGATTTAACGCGGGATCTTAACTCCAGTTGTGCATCTTGATGCAGGAAGTTAGCCCTGCCAACTCAGGTCCGTGGAAGATACCACTCATGTGCAAACACTTATTTTCATATTTGAATGCTGTCTTAGTTGATTGGTATGTTGTGTGGTGCACAAATATTTATAAAGCAGAAAAGTTAAAACGAGAAGTTGAAAGACCTGATCATTGTTGCCTCTAGAAACAGTTCCCTGTAAAGATCTGGAAGTCCTAAGGTAAATTCAAAACTCAGATTCTAAGCCTTTCCCTTTATATTTGACAAGCAGTTCTGGAAAAGAGCTGCAGTCTTGGCACATCAAACTGGGCAAACAAAAACACCACTTTCTTAGCAGTTGAAGTACCTTAGTTTGATATGAAAGTCTGGTTAACTGGCAAGCACACCCACTGCTTGACTGAAAACAAGCTGCTAGTAAGTGTCACTGGAGGGTAGAAGAAATGACTGAGTTAACAGACACTCTTGTATGCTGAATTCTTTCTCAACAACTCAATGAATTGCTTGCCATTCTGCACTTTGGGAGGAGTGCTCATGATTTTATTGAAAAAATGTGTTTTGTTTTCCTTTTGGGAAATCATAATTGAAGTCAAGGCAGTCTCTGAAAAAGATATCTTACTGTAGACATTAATGAACTGTAGGATAAATTGAATACACCACATATTCTACACATCTCTTTTAGATTCAGCAGTCTTAAGTTGAAGACTATAGAAATTATATTCGCTATTATAAAAATGTCATTTGGATTCATTAGCAAAAGAGGTAGCACATTAGCAAAAGCAGGCGCTAGCTATTTGATTACTGTGTTTTTACAGAGCTCAACAGCTCCACAAGAAGGAAGTCTCTTGACAGCTTGGTATTGCAAATGATAAAGGACTCTTAGGGGAAAATTTTTCTGCTTGTAACTGCCATACATATGGAGACATGGTTTTTTTGGTCGTATCTCAGACAAGCTAAAAAATACATAACACTCACAGAAGTCATCTTTATTTTGGGGATATTCTATAAACAAATTACACTTTAATCCAGAATGATAAATAATTTGCATTATCTGACTTGAGAAGAACTGGAGTGGCAGATATTTTTGTGGTTTGCATTCTTGTTGCTGTGTGAAAAAGGATAGAAGAATTTTGCATTTGTTTTTTTTTCAGTGGCACATTAAAATAAGTTTGCTGTAGCTGACTTGTGAAGATAAAATTGTGTTCTTTTTCAGGTCTGTCAAATTGAACTTGGTTTTCAACGTAATGAAATTCAACAGATAGTGTATAAAACTCCCAAGATTTTAACTGCAAGTAAAAAGAGACTCAAACAGACATTTGACTACTTACACAACATAATGGGCATTCCCCACCACATGCTTACTCGCTTTCCTCAGGTGAGCAGTTAATCTGGGAATAAATTGTGGGTGCTTTTGTCACAGCCACTTCACTAATGTGCTAAAGGTGGAGCCCTGCTGTATGTAGAACTTAGGTGTATTCTTCAACTAGCCTGTGGCTTTTACTCTAATTGGGCTAACTTTTATTAGCAATGCAGAAACTATTGAGGATTTCAGTGTGGAACTGCTGCTTTTTTTCTCTTAACACATGTGACATCACTCCCTGCAGTCTTGTGAATTTTTAGGTTTTCAACAGAGGTAGTCATGCTCATCTCTTCTGTATTCATGCAAGAGAGATTACTGCCTGCTTAGGGATTTGCTTGTCCTGAAATCTTATCCAAGAGACACAAGAGAAGACAGATCATGCAGAAGATCTGTTCATTAGATAACATTATATATATATATATATCAAAGCATTTCTTTCAAGTTTGTCTACTTAAAAAATAAAACTTTAGGATCTGAAAATGCAGTGTAAATGTAAGAGAAGTTCTGTCCATTAGACAGTCAGATTCTCACTGGTCTTCTTATTGCTGCAGCAATTGCTAAAATACCACAGGATTGAGAATAGATTAGATAGATTAGTTTCCTGATTACTGTTTTGGTTTTTTTTTCTACCTCCTCATTACTGCTATTTCCTTACAAATTAAAAGCTGAAAGTGTTAGTTGCTTCATTCAATGCTCACGTGCAGTTGCACTATCTTCTTACAAGGTAAAAATGAAAGTACAAATTACAGCTTCTGAACGGTAGTAACTTTCTTTCTAAAGCAAGTCTAGTAGAGAATCTAAGTGGCTAGAAAGCCAAAATTGTATGGGGAAATAAAACTACTCCTCAGGATTTTGATTCTTGCTGTTTAATATACCTTTACTTAACAAGGATACTTGCTTTAATGCTCGTCTGTGTCACTTTGCCCTCCTTGATCTGTAAGTGACCACAAGTTTTGCTCACTTCCTTCTCAGTTGTCTTATTGTTGGCTTTGTGGTGGTTCATCTCATTATTTTTCTTCCCTTTGTTTGGAGGGGTAAGTGGAGAGTTTCCTCTGTTGCTTGTTCTTGGCACAGTCTCTCCCTCTCTTTCCTGTTCTTCCCTTTCACTCTCCAGAACTCTGAGTTCCAAGATACAGGTAGTGCACATCAGTCTATATATGGGGCCTTTAACTTGTGCATTCACAAATGCATATTTATCTCCATCTGCACTCACTTCTATCCTGAATGACAGTAATGTTGAAAATAGGAAGTATACAGGATTTTCTTTTGGTCAAATTCTCTCTGATGTTACAGCTGCTCTTGTAACCATTCTTTCTGCCAGCTATCTCCATAAATGGTGGTTGGGTTTTTTTTCTCCTGACTCCCTCCTAAAATTCAAGGAAAGGAAAGGAGGAACAGTAGTTTTGTTTTTCCCTCCTTGTTCAAATTAGTTTGCATCCTCATGGAATTCTTCTTTCATCAATATAGTCTCTCTTTTAGTAAAATCTGTTTGCTGTAGCATTCACATTTTCACTGTTATCTCCTGTATAGCATTTCTCTCTATTCAGTTGTACTGCTCAGAAATGACCTTAGATCTTTGCTTTTACAACTTAATTGTGCATCTTGTCTTCCCCACTTCCCTCTCTTTTTAAATGTTCTGCTGATTTCTTTTGTATTGTCCCTACCATTGTTCTCATCTTTGACTGTCTAGATTTATTTTTTTTTGTGGCAGGTGTCTTCAAAGGTAGGCATTGCTGTGGACCAGAAGACAAATGGTTGTTTTGAACCACCACACTGTGCCTTTTGGCCATGTTACGATGACAGGAGTCACATCCACTCACCTCTGCCCTTGCCACTGTGCCAGTTTGTTTGCATTATGCCATGTGGTCATCTCTTCATTTCTTCCTTGTAACAGTGGTCATTTGAATCTGTCAGATGCTACAGGGAAATTGCTCCCTGTTACTGAATATCTCCACTTTCTTGGCTGTGATTTCACAAAAGTAATATAGTTGTTACATAGAAACAACTCTAAGCACATCAGGTTTTTTGTATAACTACGTTTTTTGTTGTGTGCGTATGTCAGCATATTGTATCAAAGTATTTATTTAGAGTTTAGGTAATTTATATAGAAGTGTAACCTACCTTTGTGTGTTTGACATAAATTAAAGGAAAGTAAGTGTATTATTTGTTTGCTTCTTAGATCTTCAGTTCGTCTAAAAAAGGCTCTTACTTTCGATGCCTCAGAGTCTGAAATTTAGACAACCTAAAAACTTCTTCCCTTTTTTCTTTCTTAGGTTTTCAACTCAAAGCTATTACGAATCAGAGAGAGGCATATGTTTCTTGCATTCTTGGGAAGAGCCCAGTATGACCCAGCACAACCCAGCTACATCTCTCTGGATCAGCTGGTATCCTTGCCCGATGAGGTGTTTTGTACAGAGATTGCCAAAGCTTCCATGCAGGACTTTGAAAATTTCTTAAAAACACTTTAATTAGTAACACATGTGAAAAATTACAGAATTAAGTTACAAAATAAACATACTTTATAAAACTACTTCCCTTTAAGGTCTCTTAACTTTTTAATTACTGGTTTAAGAAGTCATTGTTTATGAAGCATGTAGGATTTAAAGGCTCACAGTAATACTTATAGTAACTTAAAAATATATTTCAGAAAGATTGAGAAAATATATTGATTGCTACTAATGCAAGCCTTGTAATTAACTAGTTACTTAATTCAGAGTGGATGATGCAGCACACTAACAGAAAGGTAAATTCAAATTCTTCTTTTTTTCTTTTGATAATGGCAGAATTTTGGGAGATTGGAAAACAGGCTAGTGACTTATTCCCTGACTTCACCTCTGTTGTCTTCTCCTTTCACCCTCTTCCCCGAAAGTTAGGATAGCAAGATAGTTCGGTAGTGAAGTAGTTTTGTGTTTACCTGCTTGAGCTAATAATGTTACGATTTTCCTTGTATGGTAGAAAGAATCACACCATTACATATGTGAAGCTCCTCATACAGAAAGGCATTCTTTCAGTAGGTTAAAAAGGTGTTTCCTTGTGAAGCTGGCTGCTGAAATTAGTATCCTAAAAGCTGGTTAGAAATGTCCAAAAAAAAAAAATCAGCAAACTGAATTTAGGCTAATTATAAAAAGAAAATAAAGCTGTTATTGTCCCTGAAATCTAGAAGGACTTTATTTTAGTTACTTTTCTGTTCCCCTTGTTCAGTTTTTTACCCCCCATACCAATGAGATTTGTGTGGCTTTAATATACAAGTAACCATATGAAAAGAGGCTGTAGTATATATTAAGGTGATGGAGTTGTTAAGTTCTAAAAGCTGAAGTAAATGCTGACATTGGGCATCATGGGAGTATTAAAAATACTTAATCTTATCATTAGACAAAGCACGTAAATATGGAATTATCAAATGCTTCACAGTGCATTTGGGAAAAATAAAAAAGCTGGCTAAATCCACACGCAAACTGTCTGATATTGTTAAAAGTTTCCATTCCTTCATTAAAAACAGTTCAGGAAACTGAAATCCAGGTGTAATTTGGATTGAAGTTTATTTAATGCAAAAGCCTTGATGTTTTAAAAAATCATTGTTGAAGTTAAAAGTAGCAATTTTTATGCACATAGCAGAATAAAATTCAAAGGGTTCAATTCTACTAATAGGTGGGAAATAAGGTTAAAGAGATTTAAAGAATGAGAATAGTAGTGATCGCTGGATTATGGCTTTGTATAAATTCTTATTTATCCAAAATAAGAATTTGAAAAAGAAGTGCCTGAAACACATTGAAAAACCACATTCATTGTCTGCAATATATATCTAAGACGCTCTCTTTTGTCTTTTTTCTCATGTTTCCTACTCCATTGGCCTGGAATGATTGCTTGAATTACTCTATTAAATAGAATGTTCTTGGTGGAGATGTGTAACAAATCTCATGGTGGCTGAAATGTGATGGCTAAGCACTTTCCCCCATTTCCTCCTGTTAAATAAAAGTATCAAAGTCCAATATGCTTACTTGGACTTTTGAGTGTATTAAATGCTAATACCAAAGTGTAATCTTCAAACAATCTTGTAAAAAATAATGTTTATAGAAAAAATGTTAATAGGAAGTATGTGGGTTCATAATGTTTGAGTTAACTTTTGCAGATTTGCTCCACTAGCCTCATAACTATGTATTACCATCTGACAAACCATTGTAATAGAAATTATATTACAGAGTGTGTATATTTTGACTGTCTCAGGCTTTGAGCTTTAAATTCCTTTAATATTTTTAAAGGTAGAAATGATTGCTGCCAGAGCTAAACCAGTTTCTTTGAAATGTTAGAAGCTTCTGCCGAAATAGCTTTCCAGAACCACGATGAAGAATGGAAGCAAAACATTTAATGGGAGTGCTAAAAAGGAAGGGGAGAGGGCATCGAAGAACTTTCTGAGGATCATGCCAAAAAAACTTTGTTTGACGATTTTAAAAAACCAATCTTTAGAAGGAATGTTTGGCCTCGCATCCCCCCTCCCCTCAGAGGAGGCTGTTCTCGGCCCGGGCTAGAGCAGCCGGGAGTGAGCGCCTGCCGGCCCTGGGGCTCGCTGGGTGCACGTCGGCACCGACGCGGCCCCGCATGCGGCACTCCGCGCTGTGCCTTTGCTTTCCTGGCTGACATTTCCCTCTGCGTCGCCTTCTGCGAATTTCTGGGCTCCCTCCACCTCCGCATTTTGTTTCTTTCAAAACGCAGTGGCCCCTTCCTGAAGGAATGGCTGAGGAGGTGCAGCGATCTGTGCCACAGAACGCAGAGCCGCTCACCTGGCGGCTGCGACACCTGAGCAGAGAGAGGCTCCTGCTTCCTGGCGTGAGCGATTAGCGCTTTGCTTGTTGTGCTTTACAGAGCTGCATTTTATTTTTTCTATTATTTTTAGCTGTCAGCTCTGCCCGCCCTCCCGCCAGGGCGCGTGCGCCAGCGCGGGAGCGGCATTGGCGGGCCCGCCCCGCGCCTTACCCAGGAGGCCGCGCGCCGCGCCGAAGTCAAGATGGCGGCGAGGGCGTCTGGTGAGGCGGCAGGGGAGCTGGGGGTGCGCGGCGGGGCCGGGCCCGTCCCTGTCCCCGTCCCCGACCCGCCTGCGGAGCTGGGCTCGCCCCGGCCCGCGCTGGGTAGCGAGACGGGCCGTGACGGGAAGAGGGGGCGCCGGAGAGCCTATGTGCACTGTGTGCCCTTGACGGGGACAGCGAGTGCCGCTTCCACAGTCGCCGGGCGAGTGTCCTCGCCGGCCTTCCCGTGGCAGCGGAGGGAGCCTGGCTCCGATACCTGAGCTTTCCGGGCGTAGAGAGCGCTCGGGAGCGCTAGAGGAACCCGTGGGCTGCTCATGAGGGCCATCGGGGATCGCTGTCCTGCGCGTATACTAACTCGGCACACTCTTGGTTTAAGGTTATTCCTTGTCTGGCCCTAAAGGACGAAGGAGTAACTAAATAACCTGCTGAGGTAGTGCTCTAATGACCTCCTTTGGGGTGTTTCGGGGGTGACGTGGTTAAGACAGATAACTTAAAAGTCACATAAAACAGCTTGCCTGCGCTGCGTTGCCCGTGTTGTGCCATTCGTGGTCTTCTAGACCCCTTGTTGAGGTACTTGATTACGTGTAAAAGCACCTCTGCCATCCCAAACCACATTTAAGGGAAGGTGAATATACTGTATGTGGTGTGGAGGTTTGGGTTTTTATTTCTTTGATTTTTCTGTTTGGTTGGTTTTTTTGAGGTTTTAGTGTTGATTTCATGGTTGACTTTGGCAGCTCCTTGAAAAACGAATAGCATTCAAGTATCTGGAGAGTAGAGCAGAAGGCTAACAGTGTAATATGCTGGCCTTAAGTCACATAGCGAAAGCTGGGGAACTTAGATAAATTATTTGAAAAGCCTGATAGTTTTGCTTTATGTAGACATTATGGATTTGGCTCATGTAAGTGTTACGGAGTCTCAGAGTTTTGTTGCTGTCTTTGATGAGGAATTGGTAGCATTTTTCCAAGTTTTAAAGCAGCCCAATGTTCAAATTTAGTGAAACGGCTGAAACTCTTGTATGTAACGAGCAGGCCTTCTGCCTATTCAGTGTCAGTTATGGGATGCTGAGAAGTGGAGACCAAGTCATAGGTGGTCAAATTCAAACTTGATGCAATGTTACATTACTGCATGCTACTGGAGGCCAGCAAATATTTGCCTACTGCCATGGTAATGTGTAAATGTTGAATTTTACCTTGCTGTGCAACTGATGATGGTCAAATTCAGTTGCAGGAGGTGGCCGCCTGATAGACAGGATTCGCAAGTGGTATTACAATGCAGCTGGGTTCAACAAACTTGGTAAGTGTTTCACTGAGTTTTAAAAACTGCAAACGTAACAGTTCTCCGACTAGTTATGGTTCATAGCTAGCATATGTACCTGCAGTTTGGCATAAGTATTTTTGATCAAAATTAGCTACTACTTCTGTGGGGAAAAAAGTTGGTAATAGCTTCAATTACTGTGATTGATACCTTTTCTGTTATTTCTGTGTTTGCTCATGTTCCATTGAATTAACTTATAACAGCTAAGGTCAAGCTGGGGCAGTTATAAAAACTTTCGCAAAGCAGTCCTGAAAACTCAATTATTTACATTTCCCCACCGAGTCACTTTCACTGGCCAGTGTCTCCTAACCCAAAGACTGCCCTTGAAGCTGGAGAGGTTCTCACTGCAGATAGTAGTATCTGCAGTACTTATGCAAAGGATCCAAAGTGCAAAAAAGATTATAGTTAGTTCTGCCCTTTGTGTCACCATAACTTCAGCTGGCGTCGCTCTGGCTTGCGCAGTGGTGGAAGAGGTGTCAAAACAGGACTTCCTTAAGGAGAAGAGGTTGCCTTGATGGTATTGTCTTCAGTTCATTCGGAGTTGTTACCAAGTTTGTTTCAACCATTTAGGTGGCAGAACAGTTCTTGGATGACAAGAATCTGAATAATCAGATGTGGCGATTTATTGCTTACCACGATACAAGCAAATCTTTTAAAGGAAGTTAACATACCTTCCCTGGGGAAGGTAGAAAAAAATTACAAGAAAACTGTAAACTAGTAAGCTTATATCCTTCCTCCAAAGATGCAGTGCTTAATTCCTCTTTGATAATGCCTGTCTGCTGAAATTCTTACTTCTGCTTTTCTGGAAATGCGAGTAAAAAATTAGAGGAGCACCACATTTAATGTGGTTAAACTAGCAGCAGTGCTCCCTGTGCCTTTGAAATAAATTACAAAACTGAATTTAAGAATACGTGACTCAAAAGAAATTTTTGTTTTATGGAGACACTTCTTCCAAATCAGTCACATGAGATGAAAACCTTTAACCACAAGTCGGTAGTAATGTTGTAGCAATCATTTTGGAATGCTACAGAAGTAATATTTTTGTCCTATTTTGTTAGTACTGAACCTGACAGAAAGGTTGGTTGAGTTTCAAGAATCCTTTGTTCCACAGGTGTGGGAGTGTTCTGGGTTTCGAGAAGACTGGGTGCTTCTCCCTGATTTAACTTCTAATTTGAAATTCATGCACCAACATAGAGCTTCAGGTTTCCATAACTTCATATAGTCAGCAGAGATCTGGTCATTACGAATAGAGCAGTTTAGAGAATAATTCTTCAGTACTGAAGGAGTCTAACCTGTGGCTGCCTGACTCTAATGGATTCAGAGCTCTCAAAAACCCTTTACCAGAACAGTCATCTTAAACAGAGATATAAAATTAGATGCACGTAAGTTCACCCCTTAGATCCCGAGAAGCTTTTCTTCTGTATATGTATATTCTCACAAAACACATTGAATTAAATACCCATTTTCCGTATTCCTTCTTAACAAAAGGACTAAAAAAAGTAAATAGAGTATGTGAAAGTCAATGTTTAGGATTGCATGTTCTCTGTGAGCAATTAGTGGCTCTTCTGGACTGGTTTGGTTTTTCTTCATAATTTTATATTGGAAGTGTTTTGCCCGTGGTACTTGGGTCAGTCCTAATTCTTACTAAGGAACATTTATTCAGTGATACTGTAAATTCCCCTTGGTACAGGGCTAATGCGAGATGATACATTGAATGAAGATGATGATGTAAAAGAAGCATTGAAGAGACTTCCGGAACACGTGTACAATGAAAGAGTATTTCGCATAAAGCGAGCACTGGACTTAAGCTTGAAACATCAGATCCTTCCCAAAGACCAGTGGGTGAAGTATGAAGAGGTACGTGCACAGAGTGTTTCCGAGGTGCAGGTCTTAAATGGCACTGCTAGGGCTTGTGGTTGGGATTGTCATTCTCTGAGGAGACACATGCTTACATGTTCTTTAAGTAAATGCGTCAGTATCTCCTGGAATACCTCTGGAAAACACTTTTGATTGCAGTTTTAAAATCTGTTTTTCAGTATGAATTACTAAATTTTTCTCAAGATGACAGCAGCTTAAGCTGCAGCTCAGAATCACAGCACATCATTTGTGTTCAGACGAAATATTTCTTCTAAGCTATCAGATAAAGAAATATAGTGTAAATAGCTTTGGAATTCTTACAGAAGGTCTCCTGCTTTTCTGATTAGTTTCTTAATCTTAGAGAAAATCTTGAGCCAAAGCTTTTATTCATGAAGAATAAAAGGAAGGATAAGGAAGTGCCAAGGAAGAATAATAATTTGAAGGGAAATCTTGCATTAAAATAAGTGTCACCTTGTAATTTAAAAAAAAAACCTGCACTTTCCTTATAAGATGTAACTAAGTTTTATCTTTTGGTAGTGAATTGATTAACAGGCTTTGCATCACTGTCCACCTCAGCTTTGTCCAGATTACCAGGCAGAGAGGAATTTTATTGTTAAACTTTTGACTGTAGGAGAGTATAAAGGTATTAATGCATCTCTGAGTAAGCAGAGGCTGTTTCTTGTGGTCTTGTAGGTCATCTTTAAGTAACTGCTGCACTGAATATCTGATTGCATATTTCCTCAAGCAGCAGTTTGGTTTGTAAGTGTTAAACATGCTCAGGATGTTCTACCAAATTCAAGTTTACAGTGCTGGTTAGAAGTTAAGGTCACAAAGGGATTATCTGGAGTATTATTGTTGGATAAAAGTGGATCTTGTACATTTGGGTATCTGCCAAAAAATCACAGTTTCTAAAGGCATAGCGGGAAGCATCACTTTGCCTGTTAATGTTGATTAGGCATCAGGAATTAGTGGTTGCTGCGGTAGAGAACTTGTCACTGCAGACTTAGCAGATAAAAAATGTACCTTTTCAGGGGAAGTAAAGCTGGATTTCTTTTTTTATTATCTTGATAGGTTGGTGTTTAGTCAAACCTGAGGAGGAATGAGAAACAAATAGTCTGTAGAAATGACTTGAGATGTTTCTGGACCTCGCTGTAAGTTTAAATATATTCTCCTCTTTTTCAGGATCACCGTTATCTTGAACCATACCTCAAAGAAGTAATCCGTGAAAGACTTGAAAGGGAAGCATGGAACAAGAAGTAACTATTGAACTACTTCATGCAAATATCCAGATATTTCTGATATTTTTAAACATTTGGTTGTAGAAGTCCATAGGGAGGCAGTTCTGAGACTGAGGAATACTGTTTCAGCTTGTTCAGAGGGTCTGATCATCCAACTAAAATAAACATGTCAAACTACAAAAATCTTGGAAGAGTTCTTTCTAAATGTTAACAAGCTAATGTTCGGATCTTTCCTGCGAACATATACATTACACATTAGGTTAGTGGTATGCAGTCCTCATTCCAGCTTTTGATCCTTACTCTTTTCATCATACAGCTGTTTTCTGCAGTAGTAGATTTAAGTAAGAAAAGTTCAAGGCTGTTAGTGCTAGTTGGTCTCTTAAATTAAAAAGGATTTGGTATTTATTTGTCACTTGTCACTGTAGACAACAATACTGAACCAGTGCTTGATGTTACAATGGTATTTTGAGACAGCAGAATGTAATATTCTGTATACCCAAGCAGATATATATTATAAAAATGGAAAATATAGATGATTTCTTAATCATAAAATAGGAAATGTTTCACTAACTTTTTATACCATATACATTGTTAAGCCTTAAAAGCTACTTTCATGTAAACTGTAATGATTGTCTCACTTCAGCTTTTTGAGACTTTTTATTGTTTAAAAGAGTAAAAGTGGTATTCTGATGTGCTTTAAACAACATAACACTTAACATAGTTAACTTCTCATGTATTTTTTTCATCACCTAAAGCATGCTCTAGTTTTTAGTGACTGGTATCCAGAAAATACTGGCCCTTCCTGACTGAAATCCTGGAGTTTAATCTTCCATAGTTTAATGGTAGTGTGAATTTGAGGCAGATACTGGTATTAGACATGAGATTCAAAGCCTGTCGTATAACCTTCTGGATGAAGTACACAATCTTGCATGATGGCCTGAAGGTTTGCTTTTTTCCTTTTGTTATGCATGCTTGTCTGCCAAATGCAACACTGGGTTTACCAAAAGAAAAAGGAGCAAACCACATCTGCAGTTTTGAATTGGTATGATCAAATAAATAAAATACTGGATTAGAAGCTTTTAGCTTTGCTCATCACTCTGTTACCAACCTTCAGCTGCTTGCTTAAGTACCTTTCATCTCTAGGATGGACACGGTGATCCCTGGGTGAAATACTTACCTCAAAACTTGACAGCCTGATGTGGCGAAACAAAATTCTGCAAAAATATCTGCATTGCCCATATTCTTTAAAGTCTGTATGGAGATTATATTAAGAATTTGAGGTTTCTTTTTTTCCTATAGTAAAGTCTAATGATTGAATCATACATAATTTGATGTATTTTTAGGAACTTTATGATTTTCTTCCAAGAGACAAATAGGGCATGAAGTTTTACACTTCTCTTTATGGAATTATTTCAGTATAGTTTTCTAATGAAGTTAGAACTATTTCATTATCTGTTAGAATTATATTAGAAGACTTAATTACATAGTGAAAGTAGTACTTTAAAAACACAGCTGATCAAATTTCTACAAAAGCTAGAATTCTGCAGAAAGACTGTGTCTGCTTATTTGACCACAGGTTTGGATTAAGCAAAAAGTCTCTCAAAAATTACTTGGTTTAGACAAAAGGGCTTTGTTAGCATTAGGCATTTAAAAATAGGCTGACCTTTGAGTGGAGTGCAAAGCAGCCATGCCTCAGTTGGCCTAAAGCATCTGAAATCACTGACTGCTTTATTCTCAAATGTAACATCCCGAAGAGTCAGAGGTGAGTAGTAGAAGTTAATGAGAGTCTTTCCAAGTGGTCTTTATGGCAGCTCAAGGGGAAGAGGAAGAATGAAGCCATGTTAAGAGCTTGCCTGTTCACTGAGGCTTCATTTAGATGAGTTTTCAGATGCTTCTGACTTGGATTGATACTTTTTAATTTAAAATTTCCATAAATGCAGTAGTCTTCTGTTGAGCTATTTTGAAAAATTTACTATTGTCTTCTTGTATCTTGGAAGGCTATTGGTAAGGAAAATGTTATTTGCCATTTTTTGGCGGAGATAGGTGTGTATTTGAAACATTTAGGAGTATCTAAAAATTGTGAGGAATAGGGAGGAAGGGAGGCTGGTGTAAGAGTGGTATCTGTTGCCTGGGAACCAGGAGCTATAGCAGCTCTGTGTTAGAGACCAAACTCTTGGATATATGATGTGAGATTTGTATGCTTCTGCTACTGGCTAATGAATGAGTAGCTTGGGAGACATTTCATATTTCACCCTCTGGGGTTCCTCTCTGTGCACACTGAGTTGACAAGCATTAATCTTACCCAGAAGAAATAGGAGTTTCTTGTATGTAAGATTTGAATCCTGCTGGTGACAAGTTGGAGGGTCAGCATGATTCCCATTTTTGAATGCTTTCAGTTATGCTTAAAAATATCTGGAATGGGAAGGGAAGGAATGCAGTTGCAAAAATGAGGTTTCAGATCTGCAATTTCGTTGTAATGATTCCATCCCACCTGTCGGTCTCTGTGGGATCCTGCTCTCTGAATCATCCTGGCCTGTGCAGCCATTAGCTTGCTGTCTTCAAAGTTGCCTCATTTTAAGGAAGAGCTTGGTAACAGTGAAGGAGGTCAAATAGCTAGAGGTGAAAAGAAAAATCTGATGAGGAAGGAAAGAGAATTCTGATTTGGAGAACTGGGATTTCTTTCTTCTGCTGTCAGAAGGTTCTCCTCTATTACTAAGCAAGACGCTTGGTTCACAGAAGAATTTTGGCTCCGTAAGAATTTTACTTTAGGCTTAATATCTGCGTGCTTGGAGCTACATCTTCAGAAATGCAGAGTAATCACATCTATGTCTAGGTTCAGTTCGTTGGTTCTGAAAATACTAGGTGCAAGTGTTGGTATTTAGGCATACACACAATAGTTACTGCAGGTGGTGGTAGCAAGAGCAAATTTCACAGGGTTTCTCACAATCCTTATTCCTCTGGTGGTAAGTGCAAAAATACTTCCATAGAAGATGATATATTTGTAGCCTGTATCTAATACTTTGAGTCATGCACTGAAGAGGATTGAAAAGAATTCCTGAATGAGTAGAGTGCCTGCTTGGGAAAATGTGAACCTGCAATTTAAGGTGATATCATCATGTACAATGCAACACCTGTTGCATTTCCTTATTCCTGATTTTGAAACCTTCATCTTGGTTAATGTAGTTTTTTGGATATAAATTTTAGAGGGATTCCCTAAATTACTGAGGTATTTTTGTAGTTTTAGTTCACTACATCTGAATTATGTGTGTAAAATTAGGAGTCTGAGGTGACATTGCTAATCCTGCAGCTTGATGATCGTTTTAGCTTAAATTATTCTTCATCATTTTTGAGCAAACCTGTGCTTCACTTGAAGTTCTTTTTATTAAAAGTTCTTTTATTATTTCACATAGTGAAATATAAGAATACGTTTTGATTGCTGAAGATCGTGTTTGCTATGTCAGACTGATTTCTTTAAATTTTGAATTGGTCAACCCCAAAACAGTGGTTTATTTCAGCACTGTAACAAGAAACATACGCTTGTTTTACATCCAACTTCCATCTGAAGGAGAGCTACAGCAGATACAAATCCCATAAGAATTTTGATGAAACATCATGCTTGTCATTTTAATGGAAGCGTTTTAGCATTAATATTGTAAACACATTCTGACTTGAGGCATTTTTCTCTCTAGATAGCAAAGGTCAAAGATGACCTTCAGGATTTCTCCACAATGTTTGCAGTTGGTTTTCATGGACTGAAACTGTGGCGAGGGCAAGGGCTGCTCCTGGGCAGCAGAACAGGCAGAGGCAACCCCTCCAGGGTGACACGAGGGTGACTTCACTTCTCATCGCCTCTCTTAGCTGGTCTACGGCCCAAAGGGCTAACATCTTGAAAAATTGTAGGCCACAAACTTCATTGTAAACAGTTTGTGTTAGCATCTAAGTACCCTTGAATGAGGCCTGATCCCAAAACTGTTTCCTCAAACTCCCCTGCAGGCCATGTGGAGCTGTAAGCATCGTTCAGTGTCAAGTATTTCCTGACTCACTCAGAACCTCTGCTGGTGTTGCTGGGATGAGGTGACAGGCAAGTGTGATGTCCCAAGGTGCCAGAAAGCATCTGCACCTCTGCCTTCCTGGCAAGGTGGGTGTTAAGACATGTCTGGAGAAGGAGCCCTCAAAGCCTCTGCTCACTGGTGATTTAATGCTAGTTTACACTGGCAGCCTGCCAGCTCAATTACTACTACTTCACAAAAGGTGTGGATTCACAGTTCCCCTCTCTGTGGATGCTTACGTGTTTTTACATAATATTTACATATTTTCTGGAGTGCAAGGGGGACTATTAGTCCTTTTGGCTGTCTCTGTTCTGCTGTGAAGGATCTGACAAACTGTACCAGGAGACACTTAAGACTCAAATTGATTGGTTAGAGCTTTTTTCAAGGCTGGTTTACGATCTGCTTCAAAGTAAGGGCAATGCCTGACTCCACCTGGCTAGAGGCACTTGCCTGCTTGGGTAATTACTGCCCACCAGCTTCTGCCCTGCTGTCTCCTGTAGTACCCGAGCCCTGGCACTGGATCAAGGAGATAGGCCAAGGGCTTGAGTGAGGAATGCAGAGTGGGTGAGAGCTTGAAGTAGACCCAGGATTAGGAAATCATGTGTGGGATCAGAAGGAAGTATAAGGAAAATTAGTTGACCTCAGTCCCCTTTGCCTGCTTTGGGGGTGCACGGTGAGGATGAGGTAGAGTTGATGCATTTATGTGCAAACGTATGGTTTAATGCATTTTGGAAAATGGGACCACAGAGTAGGAGTATGTGGAGAGAGGTATGAGGTGGTTTGACAAAGGCAAGGGTGCTTTTCTGGCCACTGCAGAGGGTGACACCCGTGTGTCCTAACTTTGGAAATGACAAGTTCATGGCACTCATTGAGGCTGAAATTTTCCTAAAGAATATTTAAAGATCATCCATTGAACCTTAGTGTGAGTGGAATCCAAGCTGTCCTTACCCTGCCTCCAAGGTGCCTGGACATGGCCTAAGTGTCCATCTCCTGTGGCCCAACCTCGTCTGTTTCTTTCACGTAAACCAGAACATCTTCAAGAAGATGCCCTCACAGTTACAGGGTAGGTCTGAGTTTTGGGTGCTTACATCTCTGTAGCAAAAGAGGAGCACGGGATCTTTCTCTTCCAAAGCCTAAGCAAGTGCTGGAAATGCTGTTTTGTAAGAGTGTGCTGCTTTGGTTCCTGTCCTGGGAAAGGATCTGGAGCCTGAAACCTGATCAGAAGGAGGTAACTCAGCGCAGCTGGGCTGTGCTCTCCTCATCCCTTCCTAAAGCAGTTCCCCACTGGCCTGCATGGATCTGGTTCTTTGTGTCTAAATCTTCTGGATTGCAAGGGGAGGCTGGATAGTGAGACACGGAGTTAAGCACTGCTGCACTCAGTATTACAACACCTAAGCCCTTTTATGAAGCCTCATACTCCCACTGCGGCCTAGCAGATTGAAATGATTGTTTATAAGCAGCTAAGCTCAGAGTCCAAAGCTCAGATCTCTTCAAGGCACTTCAGAGGGTTTTCTGTCTGCAAGTTGCATTCCCCAGTGGAGTATTAGTTTAAAAAGATACTATTATGAAATAGTCATAAAAGCAGCTTGATCTGTTTGGTTTACTTCAATTAACTAAAAATTCTCCAAGTTCTCCATGTTTCTTGGCCGGAGTCTCTCATCCTGAAGAAGATGGGCAAAAACTCCATCAATGCGCAAGCGGGCCCCCAGCAATGCTCGGCACTCAGCCTGCCTGCTGGAGCTCACCAGGCTGTCGTGGCAGGGCAGAGGTGGCTCTGATAAAAAGCAAGATGAATCCTGCTGCCAGGTGAGGCTTGGCTCAGCTCTGCTCTGTGCACTGCATAAGCCAAGGTACCAGAGGAGGGGTGAGATCATCATTTCGGAGCTCTATGGAGGCAGTCATCCCTGCCTAGGAACGCTTAGGCTCCTAGGGCAGGGCAAAGTCAGGGCATGGGGCTACACTGGCAGAAACTAGACATGCTTTATTTATGTATTTTGAAAAGCAACAACACCAAAAAAATTTCTCAAGATAAAGTAACAAAAGTAACAGACCATATTCCCTTTCAGAAGTACAGCTTTGTTTTTATCTGGTCACAGACTCTTGCTTTTTCTCATGGAAAGAAGGGGTGTAGTCACCTTCACCTCTGGAGCTCTGGGGAATCTCTTTCATGAATTTCAATCCTTAGCTTTTCATAAGTGTATCAAACCCAGTGGTGTATCTGAACGTGTCCAAAACAGCCATTAAAGCCTTATTAAACCAGCTACTTCAAAAAGAACATGAGGAGGTATGCTTTGAAAGGGGACTTCTCCTCCAGCTTCTTCCACCCAGCACTTTAAAAACACGTAAGACACAATAAAGCACGTGTTGACATAAGTGAGCCTCAAAAAAACCATTGGATTATTTTGAAGGAGTCTAATCATAAGCGGGGAGAGTTATCATCCTTCACCCAGCAAAACAATTACATCAGTGCAGCTTGGACTGGGATCTGCCTTAAGATCTCCCAGATGTTGCAAATGGTGTAGTTGCCGATCAGTTGCTCTGGGTAATTATAAACTGTGAGAGGGAGGAGGGGAGGTTGCTTCTCGGAGGAAACAACATAAAAGTTTTTTGGGGAATTGTAGAGAGGAAGATCCACTGTTCACAGCTGACACCCAGAGCCACAACAGTCTCTGCTTACGCCTGACTTTGCCAGACCGGTATCATGGACATGTCTCAGAGCCTATCTTAGACCCAAGCTATGGCATGCTGCATAGAGACGAGCCCTGCAGCAAGGGGTCTGCTGTAGACTGATCCTAACAAATCTGCACAGAAATCATTTTAGCAGAATCTCCTAGCCTGGAATGAGGGACCTGCTGCCCACCTCCCTAGCAGAAGCCCATCTGATCCTGAGGCAGCAGATGACAGCCCTGACACTCAAATGGAAAGAGGCAACCTGGGTAAAAACTGCCACCTTGCTGGCCCTGGGGGAAAACAACTTTCCCAGCCACAGGGCTGGTCTCCCGCTCAGACCTGGCCTGTGCAGCTGGAGGACAGAGCCCCAGATGAGGTGTTGGTGCTGTGCTGCAGCGCAACGAGAGTTCAAGACTCTGGGAGCTGCAAGATGGGGAGCAGTCTCTGACACAGTAGCTGGGTGGCTCAAACACTTACCAGAGCCTGTCCCCAGCTCAAAGGTTCATTTTTGTGCAGTTTCTCTGAAGCATTTGTTGTTCGTAGCACAAAGAAGCTGTGGGCATGGTGATCTTATGTCAGGAATAAGCCCTGGCTCCTCTCCTCACTGTATGTGACTGCTACCTCCCTTAAACACACCAGCAGGTCACTGGGCTCATGGAGCTTGCTCAGGTCATCAGTAAGCCTCTGCTCAGCCCTTTAAGGGATTTGGGAAGGCACCAGCATCTTGAATAGCCTTTGGGAATCAGCTGGGAGATGCTTCAGCATTAGAAAGAGAAGGGATTTTGGAATTCCCCCATGCTAGTGTTTCCATGGGGTAACATGAATTGGTGAACTGCCTCTCCAAGGTCCCTTCTGAGAGCCCCAGATCACAGTCCCACTGGGCTCCAGCCATGCCATCTCTGCAAGTGGCGAGTAGCTGGGGTGTCCATCCAGCTCCCTGCAGCCCAGCACATGTGACAGAGCCACGTTTGCCAGCTTCCAGCAGTACATCAGGCTGTGAGCAAGGGCAGGTAAAAACATGGCGAGGGCGAGGAGGTTGGGTGAGCAGCAACCAACCCCACACGCCCTGCCTGGGGTGGTGAGCAGCAAACAACGCCAGCAGCTCACGCTGCCCAGTGCCACGGCAGAGGGAACACAGGCTCCCAGCCCATGGCTCCAGCCTCCGTTACCGGTGCGCTGCTGCTTCACCACCACCTGCTCAGTGGGGTTCCTGAACCCCAGTGCAGACACAGGTGTGCCCAGGGAGGCTGTGCTCAGCCACCACCCTTGCAAGAGCTGCCCAGTGCTGGGGATGCAGATGGCTTCATCAGCACACAAGGGTGACAAGCTCAGAAACAGGTCAGCTACACAAAAACGAACCCCTGGCAATGGCAGTGCCCCAGGTGGAGGGGTGGCTTTGTCCTGGACACAATGATAATGGTGGGGAAAAACACATCACCCATCTCCAGCATCACCCATCTAGGCCAGCTCATCCTGACGCAAGGTGGGGCTGTGCTGTAACAGTACAAGCACCACCAGAACGTCCTGGCATTGTCTTCTTCCCTTTTTTAATTTCATTTTTCAGTATGACAACACTTTAGAGGTTTATGACCAACAGGAGAATTTACTACTAAGTCATATACTGATGTAATGAAATCTAATATATGCTGTGTAATGAGTTATGAGATGTTATTTAGTTTCAGGGTTTTATTACTTCAATCAGTTATGACCATATTTCCTTTTATATGATTGCTCACTCTTTAAACATACCAGATGACTGTATAAAGAACACCTAATAAAGTCTGGAGATGTTAAAATATAAATGTTTTAATTTTTGCCATAAATTTGTTTCAATTCTACCAATGGTGGCTTTTGCACTGGAAGTGACGCAGTCCTTGTTAGCAGTGCAGACCCCAGTAGTGTTGACTTGTTCTTTTGTAGGAAGGAGCTGGACAATTGTGCTTCATTACAAAGCACAGTTAGTCACCAACACTCACCCTTGGTGAGCATACACAGAAATGGAAAGGGTTTTAGAATATAAAAAAATGAAAAACAACACTGATTTGTGAGAGACGTCATTATCTTAATTAACCTCTCATATTTACCCTTGCAATTGCAACATACACATGCCTTGCCTTCTACCAGTCTTCAAGAAGGGAGGATCAGACTTGTGGTCTTCAGCATCAAGATCAAATCCAGGGATGTTCTGCCCATGCACCATTTGTCAATCCGCCTAATTTTTCCACATTTATGCATTGTATTTTAAAGTCTTCTGGGATAACGTCATAGCAGTGGAATTATATAGCTGTGAAATAAGATCAGGATCAAGTCTTTAATAAATCAATGTTTTAGCAAGCAAAGGATAATTGCAGGAGTAGAGTCTCAGTTGTGACGTGTTCATAGTGAGTGTGGAGTTCTCAGAAATTATTGTAGAACATATTTTATGATGTTAACAACTCCGCAGTAAGAGTTTGTGTCCGAGTGGATGCCGTCCGTGGCTGTTGTAAGACTGTAGCACATGGCTGCTGCCTGGAGAGCCACCCACTCGAGGGACTGCAGAGGTCTCCAGCGCTGCTGGCTGGGGTCCTGCACGGGTGCCACCTGCCTGGAGATGACACCTCCGTATAACAGATATAACTACAACGTTCTAACTTCCTCCCCACCTCTGCAACAGGCAGCACTCACATGATTTGCCGAACCAGGTGGAAGTCCCCGCTGCGGGGATCCAGGGCAGGGGAAGCCAGGCTGCGCTGCACTGGCTCGGAGGCTGTGCTGCTGCTGAGCTGGGAGGAAAGAGCCTGGTAAACCTGAGCCACTGTACAGGTTTGCTTGGCCAGCTTTAAAGGAGAGAAAACTGCCTTTTAGTTACAGCTTAATTTAGAGTTTGCAGCAATCAGAAATATTTTCATCATGTTTAATCTGCTGTGACTGTGGCTGCCACGTACGTCATGGCCCAAGGATGTCTTCGTAGGGATGATCCCTGCTGTTCTATTGCCTGCAGCAGAAAGGTACCAGAGGCCCAATTTGACAGAAGTTCCATGCCCATCTCCATTCCAGCCTCCGAGTCCTGTCTGTGACTAGCCTGTGCCTTGTTTCAGCTGTGGGTGGTATTGCTGCCATATTTATTCCGTTCCTTCCAATTCTGCAAGGCAGGGTGTCATCTCAGGAGAGTCCCTCTGGACTGTTTATCAATTCAATGCTTTTTAGTTGTATGGGCATCAATATGCTGTATTTCTCTCAGTATTTATTTAATTATTGGTAGAGATACTAACAGAAGGGAAAAACTTCTAAATGACCCATCTTACTTCTCCATTCTATTAATAACTCTATTGCTAATTGCATAAATTTTAGGACAACTACAGCAAGAAATGAAATAAAGACTTTACTATTCACAGTTCCAGGCTAATAATTCAGCCAAAGAGAATAATACATCAAATAAATGGCCAAGCATACTTAAAACGTGTCTTTGTACAGTAACAAGGCACAATTTAATCCCATTAAGAAAATGTTGGCGGTGGTTCAGTGTTTGGGAATATGCCACTGAACTGTCCTGCTGTAACCTTGGATGTAGGAAAAGTTGAGACAAAGCAGCATACTCAATTTGACACATCTTTGCTCTTTAGGTCCTTAATGATGCAGTGATTTACTGAAACATTTAATATTGTTTAGCTGCAGAAATTGTCTCATATGTGTAAGTTAAGCAATAATGTGCTTGCTGAATGTGCCCTATCTGCTACTTCATAAGCAAAGTTTATTTGCAACTCCATAAAAACATAGATTTCTGAGCTGTCTCAAAACAGCAAGTCCACATATTAATTTGTAAGAAACAAAATCTTTGTTCCATATGTCTTGTTTAAAGTATAAAGACAGATAGGTTAGTTTCTCACTAACCAAGAATTTAAGAAAAACATTGGGGTTTTTTCCCTCAGGTTTTAGTTTACATCTGGGTTACTTTGCTTTTACTTTGCCCCCATTATTCTCAGAAGGATCCAGAGTACTACTTTTCTATTCCCCAGGTACTTTGTATGTAGCACTCTGCTGCCAAAACAATCGACTTCTTTCTAATTAAGAGGGATTTAATATTTACCATAGAAAAAATAGTATGGCTAGACGCATTTCTCATGACCATATATTGTATCCTTGGAGTTTTAGCTATGGATCTTGGAAAAAATACTGTGTAAATAGTTTAAAGCATTAGATTTTCAAGACGAAATCACAGCTCATTCGGTATAACCTACATCCAGCAGCGTGCTGGGGGCTCAGCACGATGAGGGCCTGCTGCTCTGGAGTGCTCCCCACACTGCTGCTGCTCCTCCCCATGCACACAGCTTTCTTCCCTTCTGCTGGTGTGGCACTTCCCTGATTCTCTAAGCATGGAAGGAAAACGAGTGCTTTGAGTGTTATTAAAATACACAAACACTGTGAGTCAGAAGTATCAATATTCAGTGCCTTCCACTGGTCCTCTGTGAAAGTCTTGCTCTTAAAATATCATCTATGTGGTTTCCCTACACTGTTATTTGCAATATCACGTTGTTGTGTGGAATGAATCACTTGACAGAGCTTTGTACAGTAACAGCTTCTAGAAAAATTCAAACTGGCAGTTTCTGTTTTAAGGCACGAGGAGATATATTTGAATGAATAGTCCATGTGTTTTGTAGTTCAAGGTCAGAGAGTAGCCATACATCACAGGATACAGTGGGGAATAAGAGGGTATAAGAGGGTAACTATAGATAACATGCATAACACACAAACATGAGTGATTATTTTTTAGCTCTCATCCTCTGGCATTTGCTGTCAAACCAAAGGGGAAAAAAAATTCCATCTCCTTTCTGTATGATTGTAGGAGTCTTCGCTTCACAGAATACAGTCCAGAAACCACAGGAAGCAAATAGTGTGGCCCATAGAGATGTGGTGGCCCCATTTTTCTTGCACAAGTCACAGTGCTAAGGAGCTGGCACAGATGCTCAAAGAGGCTGTGCTCCCGTGCTGGCAGCCCCGTAGCCATGGCCAGGATGGGGTAACCGTGCTGCTTCCAGCAGATTTATTTCAAGGAGCAGAGGAGTAGCACAGCATGGTCGGGTGATGTACCCTATCAGGGCTCAGCACCCGCACGGGCTCCTAAGTGGCTCTCTGCTGCCGACAACCTGGTGTTGATGTTTTAAGGGCAGCTTGCTGTCAGTGGAAGTAATATGACAAAAATTAGGTAGGCAAGAGGGATTAAAACATGTACAATATTGCAGAACTTGTTAGGCTCAATTACACGAGTCAGGAACTAGTGGAGTGTTTGAAGACCTGGAAATAATTCCAATTTGTCATACCAGGAGACTCCTTCCCAGAAACCGGCTGTGTAAGCAGAGGCAAGTCCACCATATGGAGAACAGATGTCTCAAGGGAGCTGAAAAGAAGATACTTTGCTAGTACTAAAATTATTCAGTATGAGGAGGTGATAACAAGTGCTTCTAAAGAAGAAGCAATTATTTACCATTGACTAGACAATTTTTACTGTTTCCTAGAACACAAACCTATATGCTTAAATAATCTCAGACTGTCAGAGTGAAGAGGCACTGATTCACAGCTTGGGATAGAAACTATAATAGTAAGCAGATTGCACATCTTGTTTAACCATCTGATTTTTAAAGCATATTTTATCACAGTCTGTATCACACTGAAAAAAAAAGAAAGGAAATCAGAAGACAATGAGTTACAGGTGTACAGTTGTTTTAATGTACAAAGCAGTATGGTTGCCTTTGCCATTTGCAGCTTGGATGTTTTACTTTTTTCCCTTTAATTAGGAGCTGTCATGGAGGTTGACTCAGTTTATAATTCAGTGCTGAGGTGTTAGAATGGCGTCTGTGAGAGCTGCCTCCAAGGACCAAATCAGCTAAAACATCAGGAATGAGACTTGAGAGAATCACTTCATCGCTGCCTTTGTGTGCCTTAGGAGATGTGCTAAGGGAAGATCCAACTGAGCAAGGAAGCCCAAGGACTGCTGGAATTGAAGTGGAGCTCTGCAATGACTTGCTCTATAAGCAAGGGCATGCAGCTGTGGCTAATGCCTGTGTAAGCACCAGCCATGGTACTTACACGGGTCCCAGGTGAATGGCTGGGTTTTCCTCTTGACAGAGCTGCTCTGCTTCCCGAGCAGCAGAACAAGAGCTATTGGCACAGCTCCTTCAGCGCCTGCAGAACTCCAGCAAATTACTGCAGGGAAAGATAAAGCAGTACCAGCAAGGTAGGGCCCTGTGGCTTATTCTCTAGTGCTGAGGTGAGAAGAACTGTAATAAACTGTCTGCAACAGCCATTCATCTAATATGCTCTTAAAAACCTCTAACTACGCTCCCCCAGTCCACAAAGGCAGCCTGCTCCTGAGCTTATATTTGATTATAGCAGGGTAATTTGTCCTACCATCTAAGCTAAATCTCCCTTGCATCCTGTTAAATCTTTTATTCCTCATGTCCACTCTCAGCGGATATAAAGATAACAGATTTTCATCCTCTATATAGAAAAAATTTGAAGGCTGTTATCCTGCTCCCTTTGGACCTATCTATCTTCTCTTCACTAGACTAAACAACTCCGAGATCTTTCAATCTCTCCTCACAGGTCAGATTTTGCAAACCTTGTAATACCTTTGATGGTCTCTCAGGGCTTTCTTATTTCATTTATGTCTTTCCTAAAAGGTGATGTTCAGTTGCTGCATGCAAAACTTGAGAAGTTCCCAATGCCATGAAGTTACCACCCAGCCCTTAGCTTTCACATCCCCACATGTACCTTGTGGGTGTCACTGTGGTCAGCTGGGGTGTGTTTACCTCCATGTCTCTTCTGCTGCCTGGTTGGTCACTCCTTGTTTCAATAGGAGTCCTTTTGACCTCCTAGCACTTTGCATGTCTCTCTCTTTGGTTCCATTTGTTGATTCTGGAAAACCTCTCCAACTTTTCATGGCTATTTTGAATTTAATCCTGGGCCCCAATATGCTCACAATCCTCCTGGCTTAGTGTGATGGGCCGATTTTATAAGCATACTTCATTCAATTATCCGAGTTACTAATGAAAATATCAAACTGAAACAGGCCCCAAAGAGACTCCGGGTGACCCTATTAAAAATGAATTTTCAGTTTGATGACAAACCATGATAAGTTCAGCATGTTTGCCAACCAGTTGTGCACCCACTGACTAATGATTTCTTCTCGCCTTAGCTGTCTGTATGAGAAAGTCATGGGAGACACATTCATATGCCCCACTCAGTTGGGCAATTGCTATTTTAAAACTGTAAAAAAACATTATTAAATACATTGTCTTTTTCTGCTGATCAGTGCTGGGGTCTGCAGTGATCATGAGTGTGTAATGCACCAAGCACCCAGGGAAACAGCTTAGAAGGGAAGGAGGAGAGCAAGAGCAGCCTGTACTGAGGCTCCTTCCCTCTCATCCTTCATCTGCACATGGGTGCTCCAAACCAAAACCCAACATCTCTGGTAGCCAACAGTGAGAGCAGCAGCACCCACAGCCCAGGAAAGGCCAAGGAATTGTTGCAAATTCAAGGTGAGAAACATTCTCCTTGATTCAAGAAAGGATTAGCATTTCTATGCAGCCCTCACATGCATGGGGAACCATCCTTCAGTGGAGGATCTGTCAGAGGGAAAAGAAATATCCTCCTGGGAGAGCACAGGAGAAGGTTGTGCTTTTCAGGCTCAAGCTTGAAGAGGATGCTCCAGGAGTGACAGAACTTTATTGCTAGGGAAGAGACAAATAGTTTTGAGTACATATTTTATTGCACGGGGCTGGGTGTATATTAGGTGCCACGGTGGCTTCTGCAGCCACAGGATTCAGGACAGAGCCTTTTCTGCTGGTAGCTCTGGGCTATGTATATTACACCTTTACATTCAATTTGATACTGCCTTTAGCCTGCTGGCCCCCTGCCAGTGCAGCTGCAGAGAAGTTGGGGAAGTTTGCCATAATTTGCTTGGGAATTCTTGTGGAAAGTGAGTTTCACCTACTGCAGTGGAAGGGGATAGGTTTAACGGGTTTGGGTTTCTTTTTGTCCTGAAATGCTCATCCTCACTTAGAAGTAAGGCGGAGTTTAGCATTAAAATATTCTAGCTTGAACATACAGGACAACTGGAAATTAGTGTTGAAGACTGTTCAGAAAATGCACTGAACTCATGCCCCAGATTAGTACAAGGCAAATGTTACTTTAACCAAGATCCTGTGGATGTTGCTAATACTAGTGAAGAAGAAGATACTCTCGACCCGGATTTTGGTGGACACCTTTACAAAGCACCAAGATGGGTGTCCTAGTCACTGCTCAGCCCACAGCTCAAGCTCAGGCTCAGCCTGAGTTGGGCTTAAGGCAGCCTTGCCCACATGCTGCCTGGCCAGCAGCCAGTTTTCCCCCACCTTCACGGAGTGAAATCCTGGCACTAAAACCTCTGCTGGCACCAAGAGCCCCAACTGCTACACCCTGCAACTGCAACAGGGGTCTATCAAGCCTAGAGGAAGAGGATCACAAGGGTATAGACAATTATTAGAGACACGGTGGACTTTTATCTGTTTCCTATCAGGAAAAGCATAAGTGATGTTTTAGGTTTTCAAGAATACCCTAACTCAGCATTTTGCTGCAGCAGGGTGGTCACTGGACTTTGGACAGCAGCCCAGCCAAACAGAATGGAGCTTTTCATCAGTTATAGTCCAAGAAGGGAATAATGATCTCAGAGTTTTTTATTTATCATTAGACTTGGCCTTCTGACCTTCCTAAAAAAAGTCAATGACTTGAAACAGTTTTCACAAAGCCAAGACATAAATGGTTGCAGTAAAAATTAATTTTATCCTGATCTCTCTTTTTTTTTTCCCCCAGATACACAACTTCTATTATGTTTGGATAAATCCTGTCCCCCCTGGTTCCCTCAGAATGGTCAATGCCGTTCTTCACATTGGAAAGCTATGCTGGCCCAAAGATGTCACTATCTTGGCAGTGGCTCACACAGCCCCAAACACGGCTATGTGAAGTTATGTGGAGTTTTGTATGATTCAGCAGCAACAAGTGTGAAAAGGCTGAGCCTGCTAGCGCTCGCCCTTCCTCAACCTTTTCGTATTCCTGGCACTCCTTGCGAGCATTGCTGGCTGCAGATATTTAAAGAGCAAAAAGAGCGAGTACTGAAGTTGGCTTTTTCTTTTCACTTAGCATTTTTCCTTCCTCTTTTTTCCTTTAGGCAGATATTTATGCTTTTATGGACATGAAAATCTTCCCCTGGTTTATTAGCACCAGCACGGAACATCTTGTCCTCCCACCAAGCACCGTGCACTGATGAGCAACACTTCTTGTCCCAGCAGCCTTTCTCCTCACAGCAGGCACTTTTTCCCCTTACCCAAGAAAACATGAAGGTTTGTGTGATGAAAGCACAGGGGGTTTTTTGTCACATGGAGGATGCACATTCAGCGTGGTGAGGCACAAGTGCTGGCTAAAGTGATGAGGTATCTTATGTGTTCCCCTTTGCAAGCTGAGCTATACCAAGAGGTCTTTGCATTTTTGTCAGGAGGCTGGAAGTAACTGCTCTTTGAAAACCTAAACACCTCCACATAAAAAAACACAAAGTCATAACATAAAAAAACTGAAAAAAGACTAAGAGATTTCTATGCTTCCCAGTACACCTATGGAAAATGGAGACAAAATCTTTCCATGCTACACCTACAAGAGCATGCTACAAGGTTCCTTTATGCCCGCCGCAGCTCAAAGCTCCATGTTTTGTCCTTCTAGTATAATTCTTCTGGTATGAAATAGGGGCAAGATCTAGGTAACCTAAAACAAAACTGATTTGAGACTTTGGACTCAAAAATCCACCTGATCCTAGGCTGTGATTTAGTCTCCAGGGCTGTATTCTCCAAAGAGGCACTTAAATTAATTGGTACTTCCCAGGCCACTGGCACCTAAATTCTGACATCCATGTGTCCCTCAGGCATAATGGAAATTGTTAATCAATGTTAAATTAATTTGGCGGTGGCTGGAGGTTTTGAGGAGGAGAGTTCAGAGAGCCAAAACCCCTGTGACAGGCAGGATTCCTGTCCACCTGCATTGGCTGCCTCGGCAGAGGCGCCAGTGATTAAACAGACAGAGCCTCATCTCTCAGCCAAAGATGGCTTTCCAGGTGCCCAGTGAACAGCACTGCTTGCTGCTGAATGCAGAGCTGAATTCCCTTTCAGATGAAAGCAAATTCACCTACAGTCCCGACAGTGAAAGAAATCACATGCTTAGAGATCAAACAGATGTGTATTTGGTTTTATTCTTCTTTCCCACAACATACATGATTGCTGGAAATTCTTTCCTGTGCACAATCTTTTCTTTTTCTGTTTATTTGTCCTTATTCAAAGCTAACAGCTGGTTTTACCTATGAGAACCAGCTCACAGATGCACTTCAGGATATAAAGCACATTTATGATAAGACACCTGATAAATCCCTTTACGTTCCATATCTTTCCTGTAAAGCTAGGGAGGGGGGAGTGGAGAAGGAGAAAAGACCTGCTTTAGGATGATGTCATAGCTGTCGGGCACATCTGCCCCAAATTAAATTGCCATCTAAAGGGCTTATTTCTCAAACATATTTCTTTTCAGCTTGGAAGGAGACGTAAAGCAGTGTATCCCTTCAGTTTGCATTTGGGGAGTCTGAAAATTCGGGATCACCCTTCACAGTATGCCAGCAAGATTTACTAGTGCTGAGTCTCTCAGGTGATGATGCTGTACAAGTTGCATGAAAAATGAATCTTTCTTGGTTTCTTGATTAAGTTGTGACTCATAATAAATCTTCCAGAGACATCAAGCCTGTCTTGCTAAAAGCATTAGGGATCTTTGCAAAGCCCTCTAAGAAGGTGTGAGAAAGAGGTCTCACCTGTAAGAAGAAAGCTTTAAAAAGTGAACCTGCTTGATTTTAAAAATATTCATTCTCAATCTTTCACAGTAAACTCTATGTGCATACCAGAATTGGAAGACAAAAATGCAGAATGCATAGAAATTAACAACGATGTTTAAACACACCAAGGATGTAACACTTGTAAATGGGCTTCTCCGTCTGCTGCAGTACAACCCCCTACCCCCTTAAAAAAAAGTAACAGGAAAAAAGAAAGAGGGAACATGAAGGGCAACTATTATTTTTAATACTTTATTATGTAATCTTTTCCTATGAAGGCACTCAGCCTCTATGGTTTGTGAGTGAAAAACAGGAGGAAAATGCAGCACCACACGAAATCCTTGTGCTCTTGCTGCCTCTCAGTGTCTCCAAAATACTCATGGTGGCATAGCCCTGTGTGACAAGGTGTTGTGGTGAAGGAACCAACCAGGGGCCACAGAGCCCAGAAACAGAGGCTTGGTGGGCTGGTACCAAGGAGTGAAACCCCCATTCTCTGAAGATGGCCTCTGCCTTTGGATTCCTAGGATTCCTGAGGGGTGGTTCTGTCTACAGTTGACAGACACCTCTTGTGTCCCCTAAGGGAAGGTGTCCGGACCTGTCCCACCCTTCTCCTCTTCCTATGGGTCCCTGTGGTGTCACCCCGCCCCCTTCCCTGCATCCTCTATGAAGCCCTGATTACTGTGTCTTGCTCACATCGGCAACCGGACCATTTGAGGGTGCTTCTACAATAAACCCTTGGATCACCGGCCGAGAGCCACCTCTGCTCACTTCAATTCTGGCCGCGCCTGGGCTATCCAAAAGCCCCCGGCACGCTAGGCTCCGTGCCCTCCACTGCACGGGCTGAGAGGCTGGCAAGCGAGGCACCGAGGTGCCCCGGGGCGTCCTTCCTTTGTGTGGGACACGCCTGGACCAAGCTGCTGCCATCTCAGCCCAGCCAGCGTGCCGGCGGCGCATTTAATATTAATATAACAAGGGAACCATTTTTTTTGTCCTGAGCAGACCCCCTGGACCCAGCAGCCATGACAGAGCTGTGCATGTGTGTGGCATCTGCTGCACTGGAGGAAAAGATGCAGCACCTGCCACACACATGCGCAGCATTGTAACTGCCTGGGCAACCTGTGTTGCCTCTTTTAAAGCCCCAGCCAAACAGCATCAAAACACAGCAAAACCTGTCAGCTCATCTAGAAACCATGGCCCTGGTTTTCCAGCACTCCAGTTGGTGGAGTTATGCTTATTTACACCAGCGAAGGAACTGTTCCTACATTTCCACTTGGTTCTTGAAAATTTATATACTAATTCCCTGCAAAGCATTACAATGGAAAAAGAAAAAATTGCCTAACTGGGTCCACAAGCCCTATTTCATAAGTGAGTTATCTCAGCATTGCTGGGTCAGATCTTACCAAGAGGATGATACATCCAGAGCTGTCATGTAAATCATTTCCTTTTGAATACTTACGTCTAATCAACTTCAGACCTTGTTTTGGACACATTGTATGTTTCATAAGCTGAAGAACTCTCTCTGATGAAATCCTTGCCTCCTGACCTCAAAATACATCTGAACAAAATTGTCCCATCAGGAGTTCAGATAATTGCTTGGCCTTTCCTGTCAGTCATAAACCAGACAGATGCAACTTTTTTGGACACTTCCCCACACTTGACTGTGCTTTTCAAACATATTCCAAACAGCGTAAGAGAATAGGAATGGTTGCTTTTATAAATGTGTGGTAGTTCATGTGCTTAAGCAAAGAAATCAGAGACTCTCTTTGCTGGTGCCATATGTATAATTGTGTGATAAAAATTTACCAGTGTGTAGTTCTGCAATTATTGTTCTTACAGCTCCATTAGTCTTAAATCTTATTTATTACTGTGGACTTTTTTCTTTCACTGGAAATCCCAGGCTCTCCGTTTTCTTGCGCCAAAGCTTACAAAGCACCGAGTAGTCCAGGCACAATTTGAAGACTCCGTCTTTCTAACACCCAGAGAGAGAGAGTGTTTAAGAGTGGTTCTGCTTCCACACACAAACCCCTTCCAGATCTGCAGCCATGGAGTTCTGTTGATCTAGCAGAGATGGCCAGTGGCTGACCCAGCAGGACACGGGCACTGAGCGGGGTTCACACCCGCTGGCCATGGCAGCGTCCACCTCACGGGGCTGCAGCTCACAGCAGGGACAGCCCAAAGTCCTAACTGAGGGCTGAGCTGGGACACTGCCGAAGCACTGGCAGGGTCAGCAGGGAAGGCACAGCATGGACTCTGCAAAAGCAGGTGAAAAGTTTTCTGCTGACTTCTGAGGGGACCACGATTTTCTTCTCCTCACCCTCCTTGACAGCCTGCTGGTGTACACAGGAGAGCTTGGAGAGGTGAGAAAAATTTGCTGGAGGAAGCCTGGAACATATCTGCTGGTGAATGGCAAGTCACCCCATGCACTTGGATGGAGCTAAATCCTGAACAATGAGAAGTATTACAAATATTCAGACATCACAGACCAGGGTTTACAGAGATCACAGTCTTGAGTTGAAAGCCTGGGAATTCCTCAAGGAGAAGGTGTGGTCTGGGGCAGTGTGTGTGAGCCAAGAACTTTCCAAGTGCCTCTGTAGCTCTCAAAGTCTGATGAGAAAATTAAGTTCATGGGCAAAACACATTGTGAAAATGGAAAGCAGGCTGCCACATTCATCAGTAAGTTGAAAGAACAGAATGTATGTGAATGTTACAAAAGAAAAAATCATTAAAAGTTCATTCTATATCAAGAAGAGAACTTTCCAAGGAGCGGAAAACAAGGACCTGCAGGGCTTGGGTGCCATGGAAGAGCCTCATTTCTGCACCTGAGCCCTGGCTGCGCAAGCAGAGCTGCAGAACCATATGTATCATCTCACAGACCATTTGGATGCTAACCCTGCATATGGTTCCTGCAGACAGACAGGCTCCATTAGACATTACTGTGCCTGTTTGGGTTGCCAGCCTCTTTGTGGTTTGACGAAAGTCATTGCTATCTAGCAGAAGTGACAAAACTGAACGTAACACGACTCCATCTGCCACAGTTGTGGTCTAGCATTTTACACCTGCAGCAAAGAGTAATCTGGAAACAAAACTGTTGTTTCTGACACTGGTGAGTGACACATGGGGCAGGGTTTGGCTCCAGCACAGCCTCACAACAATATGTGCCCAGGTCTGTATGAGTTACAGAACTGCTCCTGAAGCTCATGCTGGCTTTATCACTTTGCAGGGTACCTTTGTGAGCCTCTAGTCTCAGGCAGAGCTCACACAGGGTTTATAAAGCTGTCCTGTGAGGACACGGAAAAAAAGCACGAATCATTGGAAAAATTGTATTCTCTGCAGGAACACCTGCAGCAAAGGCTGCAGCAGTCCCTTGGGTACCTGCTGCACCCATCAGGTTGCCAACACCTATGGACCAACACATACTCAGCTGCTTCTCTCCAAACTTTTCACTCTTTCCAGACTTATGCTAAGTGTAGGAAAATAACTTTCCATTTTTCATATCTCTGCATTTCTCCTCTTCATTACTGTGAGAAAAGCCCTTTTCTCATAATCCTGCTGTGCCGTGTGATTTAGCTTGAATGCCCACTGTTTCAGCTTCTACCTTCTTGTTTCCTCACCTCGGATGCTCTCTGTAGCTGCTTCATGTCTGGGCTGTCATTCCTGCTGGATCCTCGCAGCATGCAAGGCAAGTGTCATACGGGGAAATCGGTCTGTGAGCTCCTGCTTCGAAGACTGGAATGAGCATGTGGAACAAATGAACACAAAAAAGGAGGTCAGAAATTTTTGGGAAGTGGAGGCACTCCAGCAGAACAACCCCATGGGCAGCCCCGCCCCAGAGAATGGAAACAAACTTAAGGGAGTCGTCCTGGAAAAGGCCCGTGTGACTGTCACAGCGGCGCTCAGGGACACTCAGAGCGGTGAGTGCGCCGGCGTGTCCCAACTGGAGTCACACGGGGAGACCCCACCGCAGGGAATGGGGGAGGGGCTCCCGCGGCCGGCCGCGCGGCTCGCTCCGGCCGCCAGGTGGCGCTGTCGCCCCGGGCACGGCCCGGCCGCTCCCGGGAGCGGGGAGGGAGCGAG
>VWPU01026002.1:0-17298 GCA_013398955.1 Callaeas wilsoni
AAGAACCCAAACCCCTACAGGTGTGTAGCTGACCATAAAATACTGAGTCTTATTAGGTCTCATGTTTTCACAGGTAAAGGCAATTAGTACTATAATACCCAGCTATTGCTAGTTTCTAGACTCTATTAGATGGAAAATGAGCAATTCACAACTTAGTCTTAGGTAGCATTTGAAGTTTTCTCTACTTTCATGCATAAAAGGAGAATAACCCAGGACTTACTTGCCCTTTTTTTACAGTAGGTTTCTCACTGTCTTCCTTTGCTTAATCTGACTGTATTTGGATTTTTTTTTCTTTCCTATTTTTATACTCTCTGATCTTTCACTTTCATTCTTTTTCCTTGATTTTCTCCATGCTGTTATTTCACTGTACAGTTCCATAATATTTCAACTTCCCTCTTTACTCACCTGAATACAATGGGTACTTTAACCTGACATTATCAATTGCTGAAGCATCTTCTCTTTTCTGTATTCCAGCCTTATCTTTCTTAGAAGATGGTTGTTTCCATTTTATTCTTGATCCTTGGGACTCAGAAAACCTAAAAAGGAAGAGTCTGCTTTAGTTAATTAGTTTATCATCACAACCAGGCAAATCAGGCTTTCATATAAATGTAACTACACTGCCCCCATTAATTTTAAATTGCAAAGTGACACATCTTCCACATACCACAGAAGATCTTCTTCAGACCTGGGTTGTACAAATGTTTATTTATAGAAGGATGGTTTTCTTTGCTTTTCAATGCACATTTACAGTTACATAAGTTTGTCTAACATTCCCTGTAATGGAGACTTCATATCAAACAGAATCAGAAAGGCAGAAGAGGCTCCAGAAGATCCAGTAGCCTTAGGGATTGTTAAGGAGCAGGCTTATCTTTGGCAAATGCTTCTCTCAGAGGCCAGAGGGGACACTGCCTAACCAGCCAGCAAAGGATTAGAGAAAACGGACAAAGACATGCTGGAATTAGGGATCTGTGACGGAGAACATGGCTTGTTGCCTAAGTCTTACCAGCTTCTGAAGGTGTTGGCAGCAAATGCTTTACACCTGGAATTGAGCAGGCCAGAGATGGAAGGAACAAGGACCTCACTATTTGTCAGTGAATGCTACACTTCATTAGCCATGCTATTATTAATCTATTTAAATATCAGCATTGACTTAAGAAAGCTGCACCAGTCTTTTTCTGATCATTGAAATCTGTGAATATTTATAACCTATAAATACAGTCAGGGTTTGAGAATGTCAAAAATATCAAATGATGACAAAGGGTATTATTTGGAATGGCCATGTGACACTTGGATTGTCTCTGAAAACAGTGTCCTTTGTCAGGACTAAGCTGCTAGACTTGAAAGCACCTGGAGAGCGTTACGTAACGACGTAACAATCAACCAGGAATTCAAAAGTTTAGCCCAACTCCCCGGATGATTCCTAGCTTGCTTCCACTGTTGTCTAGGGCTCTGTACAGCTGGAGACTCTTGAGATATTCATTAACAGAATAAACTGAAGACTTGGGAAAAATATAGATTTGAAAACTTTAAAACTTTCAGGCAGAAGAGCTCACTAGGACAGTGGAGGATGGGGATAGATGTCTTTGAGGTCACAGAGATAGGACCATAACATAACAGCTCACTGGTTAACAATTCTTTAGGTTCTTCAAATCAATAAAGTACAGGAAATTAATCAAAAGGAGCAACTGCTCCTGCTCTAAGTCCTTGAAGCCTGAAAAGTCTCCCTCTCTCCTGGTTCTTTGTTACTAACAGTAAAAAAGGCTAGGAGAGCTGCCTGTGACATGGATGGGAAAATGAGAAAGGCTGTGAAGACAGGAGTAAAGAGATCTCCATTATATTTGCACTGGATGCATATTATGACAGGGCTTTATGCAGAACTTAAGCTTTCAGACAACAAAAATCATTAAATTGAGCAATCCAGGGGAGCTTGGAGAACTCCTGATTTATATCAAGCAGTGCACCAGACTTTCTTCTGAATTTCTGCATCAAAGAACTGTTTTAGAATTTTGATCATAATATATTCAAATTCAAAAACCTTGTAGAAGTGAAAAGGCCAAATAAACTTACCATAGCAACAGTGAATGTTGAAAAGAGGACTACATAAAATCAAGGAAGTTTGTTAAAAGTAAATTAGGAGGAAATGACCTATATTAGAGTTTCTGAGAAAGTATCTATTCTGTGTCAAAGCCAGTTAGAGGATCTCCAAAAGACTATCAGAGCTTTATGTGAGAATAAAGGATATTATTAAAAGGAAAAGGAACTCCTAAAAAAAAAAGTGTTCAGATGAGAAAAACAGAAAATAGCAAAACCTCTGGCAAGCTACTTGTAAAACTCTAAAAGGCAGTCCGAAAGCATTTGAAGGAAAATGTTAGTAATGGTATAAAACTTTATTGTAAAACCTCTTCCAAACACATCAGAAGCAGGAAGCCTGCAGGATAGAAAAACAGTTTGCTTATGTGGATATTATGAGAGGTTCCTACAGGGAACCCCTTTATACCACAGAAACCTGTGGGAGCTTTGGAAAGATATGTGGAAACAGGGAGCTTGGATGATAGGAGAGTCCTTTATTTCAGTAAAATTTATTGACAAATCTTCACTAAAATTGCTTAAAGAAATTAAGCTGCATTGCAATAAAAAGGAAGGATCACTACTGAACTGTATTGAGTACTGTGCAATACCTTTTCCTAAAATTTGGTTCTATATACATAATCACAGTTAAATACAGTTCTTTTTTTCAAAATTTTTCTTTGCTCTAGCACACTGCTATTTTGATGTGTAATCATATTTCCTGTAATGAACACAGTTAGCCTAACCTAGCTTACTGGTAATAAAGAAAACTACATTTCGGTGCAGGTTAATTGACCACGGGCTGATCTCAGTGTAGGACAGGCTGTTCTGTCCATCCAGATTCCTACTCCATTGTAGCCAGATGAGCAGGCTTCAGGTTTTTTATATCCCAGTCCATCCACATCTTCCCTCAGCAGGTCCTGGCATTCCCATGTTCCTTGAGGGTAAGACTACTCGCCCTCATTTTAGCAATGTCAGTAATAGAGTACCCAGGCAGCAAGTTCAAATGCAGTTTAGAGATAGTTCTGCCATTCACACGTGATGGCAATGACCATTCAAGAACCAGCAACAGACATATTCATCTGTATTATGTCTTACCTTTATTCTTCCTGTTTAACAAATATTTATCATAAACCCCAAACTGTCTTCTCAAGACTTTTTTTTTTTTTTTTTTTGCTAAGTCATCCTTTACATTTATCTAAAGGTCCAACCTGTTTTGAACATTACAAATGTAACAGTCTCAGTAACTATGTGACAATGAACTACGTGACTAATCAGTGATGACACAGTATTCCCTTTATGTATTTTTCAGTTCTCTACCTTGTAAGTTGATTACCTGCTCTGGATGCCAGAATCTGAATATTAGTACATTTTGCTAATGGTAGAAACGATCTAACTTTTGTCTGGTAATGGTCCTTCATGCATGAGGTTCTTTCACAGAACAGTAGAAACATTCATATAAAAGAAACTCTTAGGGAAGTGGGTAAGACTTTCAGCTTCCAAATGATTGTTCTGTCTGTTTGTCCAGGGTGGTAGTGTTTACGATATTACACAGGATTAGAAACTGCCTTCAAGTCTATAAACATGTACTTGCCAATAAAACCTGTAAACTGTATATCTGGTGTCACTGAAGTTCAGACTCTTGCCTCGTGTGAGTTGGTGTAGCTGCTCTGACTTCAGTGGAGTCATGCTGATTTACACAGCTGAAGACCTGGGCCTTAGCTGTTGGATCTGAGAATTTTAACAAATAAAAAAGAAAATTTAGTCAAGTTCATCCTTTCTTTCAGTAAGTTATAGCTGCTAGCAATATGCTGGAGACATTATTACCATAATACTACCCAAAAAAATGCAGTATTATGAATGAAAATTCACAGCTGTTACATTTTAAGCCAGCTAAAGTAAATATCCATGCATATGGATCCATATGCAGAATCTCATTGTCATCAGTGGTGCCTAGGAAATGAGGACATGATGTCTAAAAAAATTACTGAAACCTTAACCATAACTTTAATTTTCCTCTCCCGTCTGACTAAATCCCTGGGTAAACCAGACATCCACGCCATTGTACCTCCAGTGCTGAAGCTCTGGGGTGTCCATAGGAGCAACCTATTGTTGCAGTGACTCAGACGATCTTGGGCGATACAGAATGGGTTCATTTCACTGCACCAGACTCTGCCTCAGAGGATAGGTTCAAAGGAGAGTCCACAGCATAAGAATTCGTAACCCCTGAGGTCACTTGTGCCTGCCTCCTCTCTTTGTTTCAGAGATTCAGGCCTCTCACAGGACAGTGTGTTTCAAGATTATCTTGAGCTGTACTACCATTTGTAACTTAGGCTAAGTTCCTCCCCTGAGATGTTTCTATTAGTTCTTTGTCACACGTGTCACCTTTAGATTGACTATCTGTTATACCTCTCTCACTTTGTAACCCTATAAAAACATGTAACCAGAGAGTTAAGGGGTCTTTCTGTGAGCTCCCCTTCAAGAAGATAAACTTGGATTAAAGCTACAGAAATTCCAACTCTTTCCTCCTTGTCTTTGCTCCTGCCGAACTAAAGCCCAGAGACTGCTTGTTGCAAATATCTTCGGGCCAGAAGTGACCCTACCTCGACCAGACGCCGCTCTCCTGTGAGGGTGGCTGCCTGGATCGACAGGCCAAGCCAGAGCAAAGCAGCAGGCAGCGCGGCAACCTATCTTATATAGTAACACAGATAAAATTCAGAAGTTTGTAAAATATTTTGGGGTTTTTCAGTGGAGAGCGATAGGTAAGATAAATGCGTTCCTTGTCTGTTTAGCACACAAGTCGATGAAGCCGCAGACCTCATGGAGGTGCATATTTGAATGTAGTGTGTTATCCACTGTCTCATTCCAGGTACACGCCTGACAGCTATTCTAAATACACAGTTCAGGTCTTCTTACCTGAACTCAATAAAACGTACACCTGTGCAGAAAGGCAGCCTGAGGCTCATGATTAATTAAACACCATTTAGAGTTTATATTTAGTCCAGACACGAGACAAAAAGGTACATACATTGCACGTAGGCACTTTGCCCAGGGTCTAATATGACTTTGACCAATGTGTTCTCAATTCCATTGCTACTTGATAAATTCAATTCAAATCACTTTATTCATTCTTTCCATATAAGCTTGACCAAATTTCCTAATCTCTTGTTCCAGCCTTTCAGATAGAAACAAAATGAAGATAAACCAGCATTTGTTCTGCTAGCATCGTTTCTCTTAGCCTGTGTCACAATTGGTTAGAGTGCAATTCTTCCAAAAAAGAATTGTCTCTCACCATGTCTTTGCACTTTGCCTGGTAGAATGGAGCCTATGCCTGTGCTGCAATGCAAATGAATAATAATTTATGGTGATGTTGGAAGGGTGTTGGCAGAAATGGAGCTAACGGCATGAGTGGGGAATAACTGCATTTATCCTAAAAATAGCTATTGTCAGTCAAAACAGCAAACTTAATTTCAGTGTTTAGTCTTTATTAGCTGAAACCTTAGAAAGAACATGATTTTCAGTGGCAATTTTGCTAGAATGAGGACTACAGAATTTTTCTGCTGACTTCAGAGCGAGCTTGAGACAAGAAAAATGCACAGAACAAGTGAAATAAATTTTTTTGGCATCTTACAGTAAAATGGGGGTGCATTTTATAGGTGGCTAGCAGCTTGTAATTACCCTTAATAAAACTAATCCTTTCTCTGTGCTTATTAAAATGTTTCATGTATCAGCAGGCCGTGAAAAGGACTCACTACCAATCTCTTAACTTGCACTAAAATCAAGAGATGTCCACTTGAGTCATAGTTCCCAGTGCCAGCCCTGTTTCTCTGCCCGCTATTGGAATTCAAAGCCTCTGAGGGAATTAAAACTAACACATTAGTTCCTCATTAAATCCAAAAGGGTTGTGAAGTGTAACCAAAGAACTTTATAGTATTTCTTGGGAATATGATCTCAGGAGGATAAGGAAGGAGCAATGGCTTTCAATTAATGATTTTCCCTCTTCTAGCACACAGGAAATGTCTGCAATGTTCTTTTGACCCCTTTTAATTTCTTCAAGGGGAGCATTTGACTCTTCAAGCTTCCTCCCACAAATATATTTTTAAAAGTTCCTGCAGGTTTATAATCATTTAGTACGATAGAGATGTACAGTCATTACTATAGCAGTCTTTTTTTCTTCAATTAGTATTTCTAATCACATTAGACATGTTTTCAGTATCCAGAGAGGATGCCTGATCCCTACAGCTATCGTGAACTATTAACTTTAATTAAAATTTACAAGTCTAATGTTGTTACATCTGCTAAAAGCATTAACTGCCATGTTAATTACCAAAATGTTAATGTTGCGTTAAAATATGAATGTTCCCTTTTGACAGTTCATCTGTGGTTTAATTATTTATTTTTGGTAGAATATCTCCTCAAAAAAAAGGAAAAGGCATAGAAGCATAAATGCTGACTGAAATAATGAGACATAATGGAAAATCTTCATGTAGGAAGAAAACTTAATACTTTAGAATACCAGTTGTTAGCAGAAATTCATTTGCATTCCTTGCTGTGTCTAAAATAAATACATAGCACTTGTGTCTTGTCTAAGATGTTATTTATAATTGCAGCACATTCTTCTGCTTTTACTTTATAGGGATATCTAATGTGCACGACAAGTTCTTAAATCCTCATAGTTCAGCAGTGTCATTGTGTTGGTGCTACAATAGAAACTGCCCCCAAAAAATATTTCAGGACTTCACATCAAAAGCTTTATCGAATTTCTGAAGGTTGCCCCATATAAATTGTTTCAAAATAGATTTACAAAAGGCGATGTCTAGAACTCAGTCCTGAAGTTACTGCACTCCCTATCCAAAGAGCACAGGATCAAATTGGAAGTCTTTTTAAATCACTGCAATTAGTAACAAGCATAGCAAAGATTTTGCAGTGGCTCATCTAAAGTAAACAGAAATCTCTGGTTAAAGTAAAGCTGTCTCTTGCTATATTTCATGGTAAGATACTCCTCTATCTGATTATTCTAAAGGCATTGTCACTTAACTTAATAAATGAGAAAGTTTTGACAAACCAATGTTAAATATAATTGTTATGTGTTTCTCTCACATTGAATAATTATTTTAACAGCTAAGGTTAACAGTTTGCCAAGTAATTTCTTAATGTGATTGTAAATAGGTACCGTTAGACTTTATGCCATACTCTATTTTTTAATTTTGCATGAAGAAACCTTAATTTTGTCTGTAGATCTTCTATGGTACATGTCAGAGACACATTCTTCACTCTGTACTCTGTTGAATGATGGAAGTAGGCAGCTGTTTAGTGGCAAGTGCATAATTGGTTTTGTAAGTGGAGAAAAATGTATTTTTAGAGATCAGATGTCCAGGTCACAGATTTAGATGGTTTATTAGGATAATAAAATTTTTTAAATCCCCAAGTAAGACCACTGCAAGTTGTCAGCGGACTTTGAGCTAGCAGGACAGCATGCATAACACCTCTTGCTTCACCACAGCCTGACCTCTTCTGATGTCCAGATTTTCTCTCCACTGTATGGTGGAAGTAGTTCCAATCATAAAATAGGAGTTTTCATATAATATATTTAGAGCTCTTCTTAGAGGTGGATATTGTGCCACGGCAATGGAATTCTAGATGAAAAGTTGCATTCAGGTGTCTTTTCAAGTTAACATTGTAGTAGAATGCTGCAATAAATCATCATTTGTCTTCCACAGATTTTGGAGAATTTGCCTCCAAATCCATTTGCAGGACCTTTAACAAAAAGGAGCCATTGAACAAACTGGTCTGAAGCAGAGGAGAGCTCTGCAGTCTCCCAGATGATCAGAGCCCAGATTGGTCAGAGTTAATAGAATATATCCACATACAACCCCACCTTCCCTCCAAAAAACCCCAAACAAACCAAAAAAACTAACCCACATATTCAAGCTCAGATGGCTGGTTATGTTCTATGAGCCCTACTGCAGGCACGTTCAGCAGAACTAGTGATAAGATTTACTCTGGTGTGCTCTGATCCAGAGGCTTTTTAAAGTACTACTTCAAACAGAAAAGATTTCCATTTAAAAATAATAGTGGTTATTATTTTGAAGAATGTAGCAAGTTGCTAAAGAAATGTTTTTTAATAGTCTGCCAGAAGGCAACCTATCTCCTGGGCTTTGTTTGCGTGTATAGATTTCATTGCCTGCAGCAATACTTCTTTAAGTCAAGTTTACAGAAACTTGTCTCTCTTGGGGAGATGAATATCTTTCAAAGCTCATTATTTATTTGGGAATATTCAAGCACTCTAGAGAAGACAAGGAAATAATTCAAATGATTCATTTGCAATTAACTTTTGTGGTGCAGTGTTCTAGCTTACATAACTTCTAGCAAAGGTCTGTATTACCACCAGTCTTGGTGTATGGAATTCACCCCTCTCTCTCAGTGTCACAGTTCTTACAGCATGGAGAAATTACTTAACTCCTTTTCTAAGCAAAAAAAAGAAACACATTTTTTATCTGGTGGCTCATGGCTGCTTGCTTGGCAGTCATTGTAAAGCAGAGTGTGAAGGATAATCCTGTACAGCCACTGAGACACAGAGACAAGCCAGCAGCTTCCCTATTCATTTATGCAATTATCAGAGTTCCTCCTTTTTTGTGAGATGTGAATAAATAAATTAACCCCACTGTGCCATGCCCACAGAGCAGCTCCAGCAAAAATGTTGCCTTTTCTCAGTCATTCTGATTAAGGTAAAGCCAGATCTTATTCAAAGATGTAGCATTAAGGAAATAGAGTGTCTCCATTCAACAGGTTTTGATTTGCCATAAAATGTGCATTAAAAAAAAAAAAAAAAAGTAAAATAATTTGTGTTTAAGAGCAATGTCTGCCTTATAATTCGTATGTCTTCTTTCTCTGCCTATATTTTAATCTTTTTTTTCCGTAGTGCATATACTATTAAACTTCAAAATATTTCTGTCATTCCCTTCACCAAGCTTTTGGTGAAGGACGCTCCTCTGAGTACACTGTAATAGCTGGCAAACATCCACTGAGAAACTCTTGTTGGACTTCAAAACCGTGCAGTCCTATTATTAATAGTTAATTAAAAGGCCGATGTAAGGGTATTATTTTATGTTCTCTTTCAAGATGTGTTCACAACAGTTTTTATCAGACAACACGTCAACAGGCAAACTGCTCGGTTTTTGCTGTGCAGAACCTTTTGATAAGAGTGACAGACTCAGCTTCAGCAGTAAACCTTTTTTTGACCTTTCTTGCAGACATACGTACATTCTTGAATGAACATAGAGAAAAGTACTGCATTCTTAAACTTACAGCAGAGTTCTGGAGCTCTGCTGCAAAATCACTGCTGTTATAAATCTAGATTTACTTTAAAGAGCAATACTGACCTCACATACGTGATTTCATCCACAGGGATCTCCAGGATGTGAGTATATAAGATCATACCTAGCGTCAAGGATCGGATTTATAGAGGACTACACTATTCACATATTCTAATTGAGGCACATGATTTACTAACCTTCCAGAACATTACAGGTTTCGGGTTCATTATACATATGCATCTGTGGGTATATACATAAAGAGTATTATATGTACAATACTAATTAACAAATCAGAAGTAAATACATTAAAAGTGTTGTTTCAGGTCAAGGAATATTGAAAACAAGACCTTAAATTTCAAAAGTGGAATCTTGACTCAGTAAAGCTGAGGGCAGTTTTCATTTATTTCTTTGTGACCAGGATTTTCCTTTAAAAACTGAATTTCCACCTAATATCATGCTTTCTGTTCTAATTATTTCTTTTTCTGCAATTACCTCAAGTAATATTCTAGCACTGGAAAAAAAACCCTGATATCTTGGTATTTAGGAAACAGCTTCCACCAGTCATTTTTAGATCTGAAGCTTATGCAATTGGATTGTAATTTTGAAAAACATAGCATCTGCTTAATGAGGCAGTGCTTTAATGTTTAGAAGTCTCGTCTCTTAGATTCTGAAAAAATTTTTTGTTCTACATTTCTCATCTGAAACATTGAAAACTTTATATCATCTCCTCATCCACCCTAAGCTTTAGAGACTCTCAAGGCTATATGTGAGAGTAATGCCACCCTTTCTTGTGTGGTCTCACTAAAGAACAGTGTTAATCACCCTCCTACAAGCACCTTACACCCAGTGTACTAAAAAATACTCATGGTTTGCTCAAAGCTTCTTATGAGATATTTCAAGGACACAAAATCCATGCATACAGTCCATTCACAATCTTGGTAATGGGATACAGCAGCATTTAATGAAACTGCACTGAAACTTGGCACTATTTTACTACCTGCAAACCGAACCTGTAAGTTAAGGTGTTCCTGTTACTTACTTACTTTACTTTCAGTGTACCATAATGCTCCTACATCTGCAGTGTTTTAGATAAACCTACACATCCAAACTTACTAGAAGTCAAATACTTATTTTACAATATGCATACAAAAATAGGAGCATATGTACTTACTAAATATTCTCATTAAATATCTAGAAATGTACCATTTCTTGTTCTATAAACTTCATTCCATCAATGATCAAACGCACTCCAGACCCGTTCCTAGTTCCTCTGTTTCTTTTATCTAACCAATCTCCCCAGTCTCTGGTTTATTCTTTTAATCCTAACGTATGCAATGAAAAACAGAAATCTCTGGTGGGGTTTACTTTGTAAGTAAAAAATGGAATAATAGTTTTGTTCCAGGTACTCCACAAACTACTGCTTCATCTGGCATGACATAACAGCTGAAAATGAATTTGGAGGCTTCATGGACCGCTCTCCCTTAAAAAATACAAGAAAATGTGTATGAATGAAAACTTTGTTCCAGAATATCCAATTTACAGGAAGTCAGAGCAAGCCAACAATGACTTTCCTGCTCCTGTTGACGCTCACTTTTCACCTTTTTCCCAATAAAATAGTCATTTAAATTACAAGCTGGTGAATAAAATCTATACAGGTACACTGATAATCTCCTGTTCACTCATGTTCAAAGCACACTGTTGGTCTTTGACTCCTTAGTCCATCTGATTTCATAAAAGTTGCCAACTACATATTCAAAAGATGTTAGAGCGACAAATGTAATTATTGTAGCCTATTAAACTACTAAAATATGAGTTTAGATCTATGGATCGATCCTTAATTAAGCAAACATCAAAGAACAGAAACCCAGAGAAATCAAACAGGGTACATTAATTTGCCCAGAAAAAGTCTTTCCTGTTGTCAGTATTTCCCACAAATGAGAACAAGTCATAAGTTTAGAAAAAAAATTTGCACAAAAAATGCCCAGTCTCCCAGTACTAGTTTTTGCAAAACTTAAGCTACGTAGGTAATTCAATAGCAGCACTAAAAGAGTGGAGGAACCATCATCATGTTCAGCTTTTAGGTCTTCTGCAAGAATAGAATAAAAGGAGGACAATTTTGGGCTGAAAATCTGATCATCCTAAATAGATCCTAATAGTGAGTGTAAAGGACTGTGTACAGAGCCTTTAATAAAATAACACTGTTTCGTAGAAGCGCAGGATGCAGAAATATTTTTTGTTCCCTCTAATGCTCTTCTACGTTTCCTTTTCATACAGATTTGCTGTTACTGTAACAAAGTGAAACAGTACAAGTTTCCATTTGGAATGCTGCTTCCAAAACCCCACTCTAATACTCCTGAACCATTGCCACAGACTTAATATATTCCAGAGACCACTGGGAGCAAGATTTGGAAACACTTCAGCAGATGAACCACTTTCTGAGAACTGAAACCTTTGTTTCAAAAACACATTCAATACAAGCTGACTCACAGGAGGCCTGAAGTTAGAGCTTCCTTCTCTCTTTTCTAGAATCAATCCAAAGAGAGAAAACCTGGAGAGAGAGAAAGGTTGGTGTAATAATCAGGATAAAAATAAACAAGACCTATAGGAAACATTGGTATGCATCTGCACAGATACGAGAAGAAAAAATTAGCATTCATTCAAAGCTGCTTCTGCTTTCTGACAGGTAATAATGATTGTTAATGGGACTGACATTTCCACTGTACAATCAAAACATATTCTTCAAAATCCATTGCATAATTAACATTACTTACACACAATTCACATCAAATAACATCAAATTAGAAAGACTTATGGGGCTAGTGAATAGCATCCTGATAAACATCTTGTCTAGGTGTTGAGCGAGCCCTGATAACACAGGCAGGGCTGTGCTGGGTTCTTCTCTCGGCCAGGCAAGTCCTCAGTGTGTTCTGCCCCTGCGAAGAGCGAAAGGCTGCACATGTGAACACAGGAATCACAGGGATGCTTTTCCTTTCTGCACATTTTCCTAACAAGGACAGTGATTGATTAGCCATACAGGAGACATGTTCCTGCACCGTAATCCACATGAAATAGCAGGAGAGGCAGCAGCAAGGTTCCTATCTTCACCCATCTGATTAATGGTTTGATGTTGCTGCCCAAGATTAGGCAAGCCTCTAAAGGAGTTCAAATTCTTAATTTCCTTATATCTTTATTAAATGAGATATTTGATGCAAATTCTATTTGTCCTCTCAATAAGCTTCTCACTCATCTTCTAGAACAGACTGATCTATGCACAGATGTTTCCAGAAACACTGCACCTACCACATATAAACATTTCAGCTGCGGCCTCTAGGTCAGCCAGAGTGGAGTTAACCCTGTGGCCTCTTTGCTGAACTAGAGACGTGATGGTCTGCAACAACTTCCCAAAGGAACAGTCAGGGAAAAAGCCTAATTACTTTTAATGTGGTGTTTAGTCATAACATGAACATCATCTTGTGCTGTAGTGCCCAAACACGAACCTGGGAGGTGCCTTCCCAACCTAGAGTTTGTATCGTTGGGAGGAGCCTTGCAGACAGCAACCCAATAATTTCCTGTTCTTCTGTTAGAAGAAACTTGACATATTTTTGGGGGTTGCAGTGGGAGAAGGAGGGAGAAAGGAGGCTACTATCAAATAGTTGTTAAAAATATGCTAAAAAAAAGGTCTGGTTAAAAAAAAGAACCTTCTTCTATAGTCTTTGATGTTGCCAAACATTGATTGTGAATTGAACACAAAAAAAAAAAGTAAGCTGAAAATGTGCTGTCAGGACTTTTATAATGCCAAGCTTTTTTATGATTTTTTAATGCTCCAATGACAGATATATGAAAATGAGTGCAAAATGCACAGAAGAAAGAAAATAGAGCCTCACTGTAGAATTTGCATAGACAAAGAAGAAAGTATAATTTCTTAGCACTGACGACAGCATAACGACGGAGTAACTTTCAGGAGAATTATTTTTGCAAAACACCAGTATGTTTCACATGCTTTGGTTTCTAATATGTCATTGTTAAATCAAAGAGTACCTTTTTTTTTCCCCCCAGGCATGTAGAAGAGTTAAGAAATATGAAACAAATTGTAACACTACCACCAAAGCTTTAAAAAAGAAAATAAAGTTACTTGTTTATATTATTCTTCTAGATTACGCCAACAGATAAAATAGCCTACAGATTTTCAGGACAGCACATGAGCATGCACAAAATACGGTAATTAAACCTTGCATCGAAGTTTCTGTGAAGTGTAATTATATCTGGCATTTCAGTTTATCACTTCTTGAGGATTTGTGCAGGAGATAGGTGGTACACAAGTCATGTCTTCCTACTGAATCTGAGCATGACTAAATTTCACTCCCTTTAGTCTTTGCTTCCACTTCTCATTTTGTATATCAAACACTAAATAGCTCAAGCTAAATTTTAGGAAAATTGCATACTTATGCTTTCTTAGAGCTTGTCTCCAGAATGTTTTTCTGGTATACCTATAGTGGAATAACCATGTGTATATCACCCAAGTATAAAGGAAATTATTTAAGATTTTAAAATAGGAAATTATTTAGGATTTTTTGTTTAATTAAAATATTGCATTTATATTACAGAAATAGATTTAAACATATGATTTTATTTGGACTTTACAATTCACCTTCCCAAAAAAAAAAATTACATGCATCTGACCTCAAGCTGCCACTGGCAAAACCTGCAAGTAGGAGAAGCAGGTTGCCAAACTCCATCTCCTGGATATTGGGAAGAAGAAGTAGGAATAGCTAGAGTACATCAAAGCATATCGCTCAAACATTTCTAAAATTAGAAGTAATTATATAATCTAAATTCTAGAAAAGAAATTCGCAATAAGGCAGAAACTGAGGACAACTGAAAGAGGTTCATGCTACCATGATAAGTAACAAACTTTCCTAATACTCGTTCCTGAGTTTTAAACTGTCAAGGAAAAAAAAATACTGAAATCTGTGGCCCTACTAGTTTTGTAGTCCTCAAAACTATCATTTAGTCTGTTTAACTAAAAAAACCTTTTAAAACTTTTAGCAATTTTGATTTTTACTGCCTGTGAAATCCACTCATATACCTGTCAGCACTCCAGCCTACCTGAAAAGCTTGGTGTAACAGCCCAGCCATAACAGTCACTTCATATCAGAACTGGGTATTTCCAAAGTGATTGAAGAGGCTAAAATGTAGTCTAAGCCCAGACTGAAGCTAGCACAGTGACACCTCAGTTTTTCCCACTTTCATTTGTGTTGTCTTGTATTTGCATTTTTAAAATGAAAATAACTCCAAGGGGAAAATTCTCCATAATATATTTGTTGGCTGCCAAAACAATAATTCTGAAAATTGTGTAATGAAAAGGATATGAATTCCTGAAGCAGTTTCTTGTAGTAACTTTCATAGGTTTCAGTGTGGTAAAAACAAGCTTGGAAGAACTTAAGATCCACCTTTTGATTATGTGCTGTATGTTTCTCTTCCATGGCATTTCTATTGTTTTGGGAAGCTTGGATGGATGGTCCAGTGGAAGTTTGTGATGGATCTCTCTGCCCAGGAGAGTCCCCTGCAGTAAAGATTAGTTCTGTCCCCCTAGATCCCCACAAGTCTTTGTGATCAACAGCACTGTCCACACTCTTCACCACAACTTTGGTGAACAATCGTCTTTCTCTTGTCCTGTTCTGTTCTTTGGGAAGGGAACGTTATACCGTCCCGGCTCCAGATCAAGCCTTCCTTCCAGGAATCATTTTTCAAAACAGGCAACTCCTTATGGATTCCCTGAGGAAAGAACACAGGCGGGCTGGAACATAGCACAGAGATACTCAAGCAAGATTTGAGCAAGCTGGATCAGCATTGGAATCAGCAAAGGATTTAATGCAGGCTCATTGAGCCGGTCTCTCCAAGGCACTGGAAAGTTTTAGTAGTTAATGATGTGTCGGGGCTGCTGGCCCAGGGCACTGCGCTGTGACAGGAGACAGAAGGACCCGGTCTGTGCTCTGTGGCTCCTCTGCCGCATAACCACGAACCACTCTGCCTCCTCTCCTCCCCTCCTGAATCTGTCTTGCTTGTTGGGAGGGTGAGGTCTTTTGTGGCAGGGAATGTGTTTCCTTACAGGTGAAATCCTTGGTGTGCTGCAGTCAGCAGTAAAACTCCAAGCTCTGGACATTCCAAGTTTTAATTCTATGGATTCATAAACTGTTTAGCATAGTGAGGGCCCTACTTCGGTTTCTAGGTGCGATAATGCAAACGAATTAGAGCTATAAAGGATCTGTTAAATTATAATTTTAAAGCAAAGCAATGGAACCTGTCATAGGTAGGACAGTATGTTTATTTATCCGTACATTGGTTTAAATCCCAATTACCATAGAGAGGAAAACAATTTTTTAATAATGAAAAAAGTTCATGAAAAATGGTATAACATTTTTCCCGTATCCCCTGACAAGGCGCACATCAGACAGATCAACAGCATATACTGGAACCCAGACAATGTAAGGAGCTTGGAAGAGAGAGGAGAGAGGTTAGGAAAAAGGAAGAAAAAAAAAGCACATCAAAAGTTTGGACAGCATTTGAATAGCTTGGAATTGCTTTGAATACTCCACTCTGAGCTGTTGAGGTATGACAAATTTGGGCTTCGTTTTAAACTGGCATAGTCTGCTGTTACTGAGAATGCTTTTAATATTTCAACTCAAAGATATCCTTTAGGGTGACATATTGCAAACGTGCTTTCTGTTTTGTTTTCAATTTTGCTTTGTTGTTGGAGTTGCAATGTAAATATGCACCAGATTTTCCTCTGCATATCCTTCATTACACTCATTTTAAACTCTTCTCTGTGCAGTATCTTCCTTCCAGCACCAGAGTATACAGGAATATATTGTCCCTATTCTGAGTTTGGCAATGAAAATATTCTTAGTGGTTTAACTATACAAGGACAGAAGTTGTGACAGCGGGCAACAGCATCTGAGATTCATGAGCGAACATCTGAGATGACTTCCTGAGTGGGCCACAGTGAAAGGTGGAATGAGCAAACGATCTGCAAGGGTGGCAGAGGGGAAGAATTCCCATGTATGATAAAGGCAAAGAAAAAAAATGCACATTTGTTAATACAAATCTTTTCTCCACCCGTATTCTGGTTTCTTCCATGCAAGTGTCTTTTCCCCCATTACTTAACATGAGAATCAAGAAACCCAGGATTCCTTGAACAACCTATAGCTCCATTTCACTCAGCTGTGGATTTCAACAGGTTCCCTACCATGATACGTGCTTCCAGGAAAGTCTGGCTCCCTTATTTTTCTTTAATTCACTCTTAATTCACCCACTCAGCACTAACCTGTGCCATCCTATTTGAAATCCAAAGACAAATTTATGATTACTACATGGTGGCTACCAGAAGCAAAAACCAGAAGAGTGCTCTGCCAGGAAGGAAACTGATATTATATTATGGTTTTATGCTGTGTTTTTTCTAAATCATGCTCTTTAGACGGCAATATTCTTCAATAGCTCTTATGTTACTATAGCAACTACAAGTACTTGCTGTGGCCCAGTGTGCAAGTGTCTGTACAGAACAGAAATGGTCCTCGTTGTTAATTCAAAAAAGTTCTAAGAGAGGCGCACAGATGCTTGGGAGAAAAAATACGGATTTCCAATACACAAGGTAGTATGTGATATCACTGTATGAGCAGCCCCAAAACTGGCATATTTATCGTAGGTATCACAGTGAAGGAGAAGTTTGAGGGAGGGTGGAGCCAAAAACTGAAAAATTTTGTGTTATGCCAGGTAAAATTTATCAAGAGTTGAGGGTTTCTACAATTCCACAAAGCTTTGTATCACTATGACCAAAAAAAATAAAAATCAAAGAATTATTCTACCATACATTCTATGATTTGTACATTAGACATCTGTAGGGATTTGAGGAGTTCTT
>VWPU01026011.1:0-13672 GCA_013398955.1 Callaeas wilsoni
CAGGACTGCCCGGCTCAGGGCTGTTGCTGCCTCAGCAGCGCCCGCACGGCAGAGCTCCGGGCTTGGCACCAGACCGCACAGCCGTCTCCAGCTGCCATCGCGGGCAAAGCCGCTCCCAGCCGGGGGAAACCGCCGTACTGCCCGTTCAGATAGGTTTGGGTAGGAGGAACGGGCAGGAGCTACAGCGACGCCTTCTCCCCGCTGGGCTGAGCTGAGCTGGGCTGGGCCGGACTGGGCTGGGCTGAGCTGAGCTGGGCCGGGCCGGACTGAGCTGAGCTGGGCTGGGCCGGGCCGGACTGGGCTGGGCTGAGCTGGGCCGGGCTGCACTGCACACCTTCCTGCGGCCGGCTGCCCCTTCCCACACCTTCCGCACGGCCCGGGCTCTCTGCTCCCCCGCTCGCCCCTGGGGCTCCAGGGCCATTTCTCGCCGTTCTCCCCTCACTCTCCGCAGGTTTTGCCCTTCCCTGGGGCACCGGGGGCTCGGCCGTGCCTGCACTGGGATCGGCTGGAACCGGTCCCGGCACTGGGCACTGCACGCACCCCATTCCTGCCTTTGGAACCTGTCCCAGGGGTTCCCGACCCGCCCAGGCCGCCCTGTGCTGGGATGCTCAGGGTGCTCCAGCCCCTCCCGGCCCAGCAGCCCCTCCCTGGGGAGGAGGGGGTTCCCATCCTGACCGAGGTTCAGCTGTGCCGACTGGGCCAGCTCACACTGACTCGGCGTCTTCGAAGCGAAAAAGCCTCCAAGTTTTGAATGATGGAAACTACTGCCCCAAACTGGAATGTGGGCAGAGTCTCACAAACCGATCCTAACGCTGAGCTCCGGCAGGTGCGTCAGGTGTCACTCCCCAGCACCCAGTTCCTGTGCTCTGGAACAATTGATTTTGTTGTGAACGAAGAGAGTCAGAAAAGTAGAGCCAACCTGAGGTGTGTTATATCTGCTAAGTCTGCCATGAATATTTAACTGGTGAGTTTCTTCTGTTAGGCATTTAACTGTTGAGTAAATGATGCAGTAAAAAGTCTGAGAGTTGCCAAACACTTAAGTGTTTATTGATCTTTTTTAAAGCATTTTTTATCGTGTTTCCATCTACTGAAAGGAGAAGCATGGAAAGCTCTGGAGAGTGGATCCTTTAGTGAACAGAAAAGATGAACCAGAGGAAACATCAGGTAAAGCTGCCTTTCACTGAGGCACCCCAATGTCACTGGAAAAGCAATTTCTCTGCAGGCAAGCAGGGCCGTGCCTCCGTCTCGAGGGCATCCTGGGGTTATCCTCACTGCTGCCTTCTTCCATGCCAGCCTCAGGCTCAAGGGGTTTTGGAAAGATGTTGATCCCCCCCCTTTCAGCACGTGCAAACAAATATGCAGGAATCATCCCAAAAGGCATTTCACATCAGCATCTAATTTTTTTATTGGGAGATCACTTCAAATTGACCAATATTTTGAATTAGGTGTCTTACAATAAAAGCAGTAAATAACTCCAATTAGAAGAGTAAAAAAGAAAAGTCATAATGGGATAGTGCTGCACCTGGTCAACACCCACAACATAACTCCTAAAACTGCAAAAAGTTACGTCATTTGTGCTGGACCATGAAAGAAACCAGACGTATCAGGGAAGGCAAACCCAAGATAAATCTCTGTTCACCCTGTGCTGGGCAGGGTGCAGAGAGGTGTTTCACCTGACATTCACCACTTCTGGATCGTGTCAGTGCCATGAGAGGTGTCTCAGCAACTGTCAGGAAAGCACCGGAAGGTTTTAGAGCGTGGAACACTCACCTTGCTCTTCTTAACATTTATTGAGCTGCTCTTCTCTTCGCTTCTGCCCTCAGGCCTGCAGCGTGGAGACTTTCTAGATGTTTGTTTTGCTTTCTTGTTGCCCTCTCTGGACTGTGGAACAAAATTCATCAACAGCTTATTAAAGTACTTCAGAATGGATCTGAAATGTCTCCGTGAAGCTGTTGGTCTTCCATCAGTTTGTTCTCGCACGGTGAAGCCGCCTTGTCACAGCAGAGCCGAGGGGAGCTCGTGGCACGGATGGGAGGTGGCATCAGGCAGGACAGGGCGGATCTGAGCGCCCTGTTCCCCTGCTGGCCCTGGGCAGAGCTCGCTGTGGTGTGAGCTGTGCTGCTGCCACGGGGCAGGAGGGGACACCCTGCGGCCCCAAGGACTGGTGCCGTTATTTGGAGCAATTTGTTCCTTGCCCGTGTTTTGTGTCCCGGTCAGTCTCCGGAGACTTCATCCTGGGTCGTGGGAGGATGGATCAGCAGCAGGGGTGCCAGGGGCTGTGGTGGCACAGCGATGGCACAGACTGCCCGGTCACAGGGGCTCGTTCTGCGGCACCCCTGGAGCTGAGTGGGAGAAAGGGCCCTTTGTCCCCTCTGCTGCTCCCCCGAGCAGCACACAGCGTGCAGGGTAAACAGGCACTGCTGGTTCCGGTGGGATAAATATCTTAGCATCGATGCCTTTTGGAAATTTCCAGACATTGCTAAAGCACGTGTCAGTTTTACAGCGTAAAGGTAAGCCAGTCTTGCCTCCCAGAACTGACAAAGCTAAACAAACATCACAAAGCACGTGGAATTGGCCTCACACCACCCTGCTCAGCTCAGGGCAGCTCAGCGCTCCGTCCTCCGGGAGGGTTGGTGCCTCTTTCCTCGCTTCAGGGGTGCTGAGCAGGAAGCTCCACCACGAAGTGCCCCGTGCCCCTCGCTCTGTGCTGCCTGTCAGCACTGGCAAAGCAGCTGCTTTTTCACTTTACATAACATTTATTCTTGTATGACCAAGACCGCTCCCAGAGGGTAAACAAAGTGAGAGAGATCTCTTTTCCCAAACACCACTACCCTTATTTTCATCTCTTCTCTGCTGCTGGTGAGTCAGGCTGTCTCTGTTTGGCCAGCATGACTTGGTGCTTAGTCCCATTTGAGGTGTGGACCTCATATTTGAGGAAAGTTGAACCTTGCAGTAGAAAGCAAGAAGGTCTTTTTGGAAGAGGAAGTTTGGAGTCTGTTCGTTTCTCTAGTCAGATCTCAAAATGGTCCAATTACTAATCATTTACAGCAATTCAGTTCAGCTTTTATTTCTCTCTTGTGCATTACTGCAGTGTTGTGGCACTGTGGGTGTCAGTGTGCGAGAGCAGAACTTCTCAGGTTATAACAGATGTTAATGAAACTGTTCCCCTTTAATCACAGAAAAGATATCTTAATGTGATAAAATAATGTCACATTGACTTTTCTGGTATAAATGGTAGGGAAGTCAACAAGGGCACTTATTTATATCCGTGTAGGATGAAAAGAATGCTCAGTGGAAACCCAAGAAAGGCATCCTGGCCCACAGGTCTGTGACTCACTGCTCAGCACATGCTCGGCTCAGCAATGAACCAGCTTTGATGAGGAAAAGCATAGAAAGCAGATATTTAATCCAAACCCAGCTCTTGTGTATGGATATGTGAATCCAGCTGGGTTGCAGGCAAACAGAAATTTTGCCTTTATTTTCTTCAAACTCACCTGACGTTTATGGTAATTTCTGTTATTTTAGAGATTAAAAAAATAAATATATTAGCTGTGATTAAAAATACGTCAACACTTGCTGAATTTTATCATCCTGTGAATTTATGTTTTCTTTCTAAGACTGATTTGTTCCATGGTTTTATTTGCCTCATATTGGAAGGAAAACCATGCCCAAAAATCCATTAGGGGGAACTGTATAAGTGGGAAGTCTGACAAGATCTATCTATAAATAGTTTCAAAGTCGAGAGAGCACAAGTGTGCCCAGCTGTCAGCCCTGGGCCTGGGCAGAGCATCAGAGCTCTCCCCCAGCCTGTCCTGGCAGGCAGGGAGGGTGACCCTCGGGGCTGGAGCAAATCTTCAGGCAGAGGGCAAGATTACTGTAACCCAAAATTAACCTCCCCACCTCACCCACAGCTGGCAGATCTCCAGCCCCGTGCCAGACTTGCCCTTCACTCAATATTCTGCTGAGCTCTTTGAAAACCCGCTGGGGAAACTTGCTGTGGTTCTTACAATGGTTCTGAACCTAATTTTGGGTGAACTTTTTTTAAATCCTGCCATCAGTGACTACTGAGGAGCTGTGTAAATACGTGGTGAGAAATAGCTCCATAATGTAGGAGTAGTCTAAATCTACCCTTCTACACATGCAAATGAATTTATTTAAAACCAGTGTAGCACTTGGTAGGCAGCTCAGGAGGCAGGGACTGTTTTTTAATGTGGGGACCATGAAGAAGAGCTGTAATTATTTTTAACAATGAATGTTTAGAATGTTTGCACTGGGACAGTAACATCAGTTCACCACAAATGGTGATATCAGATGAGGGGAATATAAAGACAGACCAGGCAAGCCTTGTGGGAAAGCCAGGAGAGAGGCACACACATATTAAACTGGAATCCTTACTGTGGGTTATTTGTTGTGGGGATAAACATATTTCCTCAGCGGAAGTGAAAGGAGCTGGTTTCCAAAAGCTGCATCTGCAGCTCAATTCAGACCTGCCGGGACACCCAGTGACCCGTTAGTGAGAGTTCCACAGGCTCTAGAGCAACTTCTCTGTGATAGAATGGGCACTGGATTACAGCCACTGCACAAGCGAAATACTCCAGCTCTGCAGCCAGAGGAACTGTGTAAAAGTGGGGACTTTGGAGCTCACAGGTAGCTGCACTCTCATTGTGCTTGCTGTCCACACTTTCTGTTTCAAAAAGCATCTCCAGTTTTTCAGCTCTCTACCAAACTGTAGGACTTGGGGGTTTAATTCACTGTTTTGCATACTAGAGGCATATCCTGCACCATAAAGCATTTCATTAACAAGGCTGTGTATAGTTCCTCTACATGGTAGGGTTTTTTAAATGCTTTTTAAAAATAGTTGCCTATAACTCCACCCCCCCAAAAGAAAAAACCCAGGCAAGTTTTCAGCCAAATTCTGGTATGCCCTGGATTGGAAATGGTTACTCACCACTTTGTCCTCCTCTTGTTCTTCAGTCAAGAGCTTATCCACTTTTGAAAGTGATTGATTTGCCTTGGGGGAGCGCAGCAGGGAATAGCTGTGATCCACAACGTGGCTGATGGCCTTCTTCTGTAACAGAGGGAGAGTGGCTTGAGAGCATCTAAACCCTCTGGAGAGAGCCTAAATTGGCTTATGGGGCTTGTGCCTTTTAATAAAGTCAGCCAGCACCATTTCACGAGCTCCAGCTCCGAGGTAACCAGCACGTTACTGGGATATTTCCTCTCTTTCCATTCGCCTCTGCTTCCTCCTTCCCCGCCACAGCTCTCAGGGCCTGTCCTGCATCCTTAAGCTCTGGAGATGCTGGGTGGGTTTTCTAAACTGAAGCAGCTCATTTGTACTTATGCAGGTATTTCAGAATCTCACTTTAGTCACAGTTAATTGTAGGCTCACTATTTAAATGCATTTCTTGTAGACGTTTTTGCATAGCAGCCACATGAGACACAACACCGTATTGCTTAATAAGCCCTTTGAACTTTTAACTTTTATAATATTCCAGAAGGGTCTTACGTTACATATTTGCGATATACTCCAGTGAAACAGAGAGTACTCCTCCACGTGCTGTTTGCCTCAGAGGAACAGAAGGTGGGTAGGAGATCAGCCACCCCTTGCAGCATCTCTTGGAGTCAGTGGAAAGGTTCCTGGGGGAGTTGATTTGACCCTAAATAAATGGCCAGGCACACTGGGGCAGAAACTGGCAGCCCTCAGCCCCTCTGAGGTGCAGCTTTTGCTCTCTGCTTCCTGGCCATCCCCGCCCATGCAGCCCGGAGCAGCCTCGCTGCAGGACACCCCACTGGTGCAGGAGCAGCTCGGTGACAAGAGATGCCTCTCCCCAGGGAGCTCCTGCTCTTCAGGCAGAAGAGCTAACCATGGGCTTAGGCAGAATTGTTTATTTTAGCAGCGAGTTCACCTAATGTGGTGAAATTTTTATTAGCTACTAAAATGTTAATGATGCTCCGAATTTCTCGTACACAAATGAGCTCTTTTAGAAGAACCTTACATTTGAAACAACCATCATGGCTCCCCAAATGCAAATAATCTGCAAGTCAAGCTTCAGCTGCAGTGAGAGAAATGCTGACAGGAACATCAGGGACTAATGCACGTGTGGAAATACTCCAGCAGTGCCTCTGTAGGAATAAAGCCATGACAGCCTTTAATAGGTGCAGCTTCCTTTCACTCATCATTTCCTTTGTTCCACATCACACTGAAGAGGCCTGAACCTAAAAGCCCCCCACTCCAACCGAAGCGAGCAGGTGATTTTCGTGTGACAAACAATGCCCAGAAGAGGGCCCAGATTTGTGCTTTACACACAGCACAAAAATGTGACATTTTCCTAAACAAAAAATGTGCAAAGTAAACATAGAGAAAATTGTATGGCAATACCCTGAATTATTGAACGGCTAGCTATGCAGAACAAACATAATTAAAGGGTCTCATTATCTTCTAAATAATCATTGTAAATAATGCTTTAGATAATTACTTCATTAGTTCTCAAAACACTGGCTTTTATTCTCCTCTGAGATTCTACCCACTAACTCTACTCTGAATAAATTGCCAAAAGGGAAAATCAAAAGCAGAGCAAGCATGTGAGCTGGAAATGCAATGTGTGCTTGTGTGAACTGATTCAAACCCCGGATGTTTTGAAATGGGTTTTTTGCAGATTTTCAGATGGTTAAAAGCAGTTTGTTTGGATTTTTTAATGTATGTATTTTCTTCCTTCAGATTGCTTTCTGCTGCAGTCAGACTCCCTTGCCTGCAGCTATATTTACCCATTTAAAGATGGTTGGCAGCAGCGTGGATAGAACCAGGATGAGTCTTTATCACGGATGACTGTCCCTCCTCAGTAACCCACGTACTGCCATTTCCTTCACTACAAATACCATGAAGCAGATTCAATATTAAAAGAAATTATGCCCCTGAAAGCCACAGCCTAAACAAAAGGAAAGCCAGAGCAAGACAAGAAATGGGCAGAAAATCTAAGACTCACAATTAGATGGCTCAATAGATGAGAAAGTCTGCATTTGGAAAAGCATCTTTTTTTAACAGCATTCTGTCAGTACTGCCAGTAATTAACGTAACAACATGAAAAAGTGACAAATATTTTCCTGGTCAGGTCCCAAGTCAGTCTGGAGCACTGCAGAAGGCTGAGACTTACCAGCCATGGTATTTTAAAAGGCCTTTACCAGAAGTTCATTAAAGAAATGAGGTAGCAAGGGGAAAGCTAACTCTGCAGAGCAAGTCAGCAACCACCCAACCCTGAGATGGAAACGGCACAGCAGAGAAATCAGCAGCATTTGAAACTCTCAGAAGGGAATTAATCTGCACAAAGGTGATTACTGAAATATTGAAAAGGGAGGTCAGCAGCAACCACAAAGTCTAGAGAGAACTGAGACATATTTTGTGAAAATTAATATCTTTTTTGTGGTTTTTTGTTTTGGTTTTTTTGGTGTTTGTGCTATGCTTTTGTGGTATTTTTTTATAAAAATACTCTAGTAGTACGGTCATGTTTTGCTTTAGCCCAAGTCAAAGGTCCTACAATATTTGCTGCAAATGTAGACGTTTCAGTTTTTTCTCCTTAGGATTTTAACTCATCTGACTCTGAAGTCCCCAGCAGGGAGCAGCCAGCCCTGCCAGCAGAGCCCCCCGGGGATGTTTGGGTGCTGGGGCTGCCCTGCCCCGGGCTCCGGGGAATCAGCTGCAGTGGGATCGCCCTGGCAGCCCCGCTGCGCTCCAGCAAGGCTGCCAAGGACCTTCCCCAAACCAACCCAGAGCTGCCAAGGACCTTGCCCAAGGCACCCAGAGCTCCCTTTCTAACCCAGAGCTGCCAAGGACCTTGCCCAAGGCACCCAGAGCTCCCTTTCTAACCCAGAGCTGCCAAGGACCTTGCCCAAGGCACCCAGAGCTCCCTTTCTAACCCAGAGCTGCCAAGGACCTTGCCCAAGGCACCCAGAGCTCCCTTTCTAACCCAGAGCTGCCAAGGACCTTGCCCAAGGCACCCAGAGCTCCCTTTCTAACCCAGAGCTGCCAAGGACCTTGCCCAAGGCACCCAGAGCTCCCTTTCTAACCCAGAGCTGCCAAGGACCTTGCCCAAGGCACCCAGAGCTCCCTTTCTAACCCAGAGCTGCCAAGGACCTTCCCCAAACCAACCCAGAGCCCCCTTTAACACAGAGCTCTCCCAGCAGGCAGAGCAGCGAGCCCAGACCTGCAGCTGTGGCAGTGAGATGTTCTCTCAAGCTTTAAGCTGATGTTGCAGAGGGGACTGGAGCTTAATTGCTTGCGCTAAATACGCTTCAGGTCTCAGAGCTTTTCCCTAGACTCGGGTCCAGATTGGTAGCTGTGCTTAAGTCAGAAATCCCAGGCAAGGCCTGGAGAATACAATTAGAATTAACTGTGTTTTCTGACGGCCTTTCCATCCCACTGAAATTTGCAGCACTAAGGCTGAGAGGGAGCTCTGAATGAAATGGCTTTGTCTGCCCACTGCCAGCATGCAAAGGGTTTGCTTTCCACCTTCTCAGTTTAAAACCTAGCAATAAATTAAAAGCAAAACAGAGTCCAGCCATGGTTTTAAGGGCCAGCACCCCTCCTGCCCAGCAGCCTGGCTTGGATCGGGGACAGAACACAGTCAACCTGCCAAGCCAGTCGTGTTCTGGCCAATGCACATCATCCACATTGTGGCCAAATTCCTGGAGGTGTGTGGGAAACACTTCTGGAAAACCCTCTGAAACCTCTGCGGGGGAAATGCTGACTGAGATCATGAAACCAGTTGCATAAAACTTCAACAGACTTGCCTGATGGCAGAACCGTTGCTGAGGGTTATACAAGACTCAAAAAACTGAAAACCTCTCAAGTACAGAAGCAGAACAGTTTTGTGCAATAGTAAACCTTGTCAAAGATGTTGAAGGTGGCCCTGCAAACACCACATAAAAGGACTATCAAGTGAGCTGCTGCATAAACAGCACCTCTGCCCAGTCACACTCTCAGCTGAGTCACATTAAACTCAGTTTAATGTTGCCCAGCTCAATTTACTTTCAATTGACGGTACCTGCCACAGCCTGGCCCAACCAAGCGGCACGTTCTCTCAGAAGTATGGATACAGGACATATCATTTTGTATGCAAAATCATCCATGTCTTCTTCCTGCTTAGTGCTACATCTTGGTAGCCATTTGCATCATAACTTAGCCATGTTCTAGGAACTAAAACTCTTGAGCATTAAAATCCTTCTTTCCCCCATTTGCAGTAAAACAGACTGAAGTGCAAACGCAGCCATCGTTCCCTACAATACATAAACACAACGATTTTGCCAGTACTTACCATTTCTAGCTGCTTCCCTTTGTAAAACCCTTTATTCCAGAAGTACTTTTGCTCTTCAGAACCAAGCTGCCAGCGCTTCTCACGTGCTCCTTCCCCCCAAGGCTGCCCGGTGAGCGCCCCGGGGCTGGCAGAGGCAGCCGAGCCCGCGGCTGCCCGCGCACGGGGCCAGGGCTATTTCCAGAGGGGCCACGGCTATTTCCAGAGGGGCCATCCGAGCCTCATGAACACATCAAATCAAATTTAACACGGTGTAACCCAAGTCTTCAAACCCACACCCCAACCATCCCCTGGGAAAACCCCCAGCACAACCCGAAGCAAAACCCGCAGCCAAACCGTGCTCTCAAAGCAACATGAAGCACAACTTTTATTTTAAGTAATGTGACTTTTTTTAAAGAAAACCATCCTTCCTCACAGGGAGCAGTTACCTCCTTTCCCTTTGTCTTCTCCGTTCTATCAGGCTTCTATTCATCAAAACTCATGTGGTGCTGTGATAAACAAACCCTCCTTTGCCCAAACCTCTGCTCTGTGTTCTACACGACACGGCAGAGGCAGAATTAAGGCAGAATAACAGCTTTAGCTGATTTCTCTTGAGTTCATCCCTGTCCAGGTTTGGCAGCAGACACCTGCACTTTTAAACAATCTGAGCAGTTTGGTCTCACTGAACCTTGCAAGAACAGCTATGTAACATATTCCCCGTGTTTTTCGTGACAGGCAGTCATTAATTGGTCACTTTCCAAGTGCCTTGGTATTAACTCTGCATGCAAACCCTCACTGCTGTCGGACTGTTACAGGAGGTGTAACAAATTATTTCTGTACGAAGAGAGCACTCACTCAATGAAACTTTGGGGTTTCTTACCTGAACATTTCTCTGAAAAAGCTCCCCCATAGGCACAGCTTAAATTAACATATCCCATTATTTTCTTCACAATCATCTCTACACTTTTTTTGGTAAAAAGCGGCAGGAAAGACACCACCTTACCCTGAGAGCAGGCAATCCACTGTTTGATGTAAGTCACTGCAAAAACACATCAGCCTCATTCAAACACTTGCTGGGAATATCCACAAGGGCCACAGTAACACCACGGACACAAAACGACACAAGAGGCTCGCTTAGATGAGTTTATTAGTGCATAGGTTAGAGATTTACTCCCCTCCAATATGAACCAAACAAAGAGGTTCACGTGAAAAGGTCTGTTTTGCTTTAAAACAAACTCATTGAGGCAGCTGTTCAACAAGAAGTAAAAACTGTGGAGTAGCCTATTCAAATTTCTAGTCTCGATGGGCAAATTACTGCATTATAGAGAAAAAAATTCAACATGACAGGATTTTGAGGGTCAGTTTACATAACCAGCTGGTAAACAGCAGGAGTGAGTTTTCCCCCATCTAATTTTCATATCTGTATAAATAATATTTACTGATAAAAATCTAGAAAACTACAGAATAAAAAATATATTTACCTAGAATGAGCATTAAGGCAACCAATCCTTCCTTACTTTGCATGTAAACTTCCTCACAAACATCAGTGAGCATTCTGGACTTAGAGGTAAAAGACATTTGTTCATTATTGAAGCCGAATTTTTCAAGCGACTTCTTTATGGCTGACATGTAAAGAGACCAAAAATAATAATGATAATAATAATGATAATGATATTTGTTTTCTTTTTTAAACATGTTTGACATCTGAATAGCTCCAGCACATTCACAGTATACCTGGACAGCAAAGCAGGAATAGTCATACATACAATAGAAATTGTAAACTTTGCTGAATCTTACAAAGTCTGAATTCTCGCTTACTGAGTAACTTTGATCTCAGATGCTTTCAACCAAACCTATGTTTAAGGATTCTAAACTTGTAGGACCGAGTTACTGCAGTTAACATGAGAGCTGAATATCTGAAAACATTGATGAGTATCATTTTAGACTATGTTTAAAAAGGCACAAATTATCCTCTCCTCTATTTCTCTTAGAGTGTAAATATATCTACATATCTACATGGATATGCTTAAACACTGAGGAGTCACAAACCCAAGTTACAAATATTTTACACACAAAAATACAAAAATAACCTGTAACATTAAATGCAGTTATTTGGGTACATTTGAATTCTTTGAAGCTTTCAAGTCGTGCAAGCTGGCATTACAACAGGCATGTATCCACCAAAACACTTCATATATGTTATAGCCACACAAATTTCATAACAAATCAGTGTCTTAGTTTGTATTATGTTTCAGACTCTTCTGGGGGAGTTCATCCCCATGTGCTATATTCATACATCAACATTAGCAAACTTGAGAACAAAAAAACTTGATTTGGCTTTATAAAGTCGTTTTTGTCATGTTCACATAAGCAATAAGGCTAAACTGATCCATCAGTTTCCTTAGCACAACAATTACCTGTAAAATTACCTGCTCGAGTGCAAATTCAGCGTGTTTCAGAGCTGTATGCTTTTGCCAGAAATGTTGCAGCTAACTTCTTATTAACCATGAAAAAAGTATTTAAAGCAATTAACCTTGAAAGAAAAAACAAAAAAAACTGGCAAGTGTAAAAAAGCTTTTTGTCTTTTTTCTTCTCAAGTGTAATGCACTAGGCAGTTAAATGAGTAGTCTTTTCAGGATAAAATATTTTAGCACTTGTTGAAGAAAAAGCGTAAAGTTTAAATAGGTTAAGGTGACTAAATAATTAATATACTTAAACACAAGGCTACATCTCATAAAAATATTCACAAGAGTGCTAACAAAGGCAGCACTGGCAAGGTACTTAAAGTCATGATTAGAATTAGATTAGCAATAGGAAAAAAAGCCAAACAGTCAAAACTCACTAGTCTCTCAACTCCCTATTTCAACTGTAACACTGTGCAAAGAATCCTAAGTTAGTTTAGATCGAAACAAGTAAGAGCAAGTTTCAGTCTTACAAGTGTCTAGTTTATGATGCAAAATCCATACACATCCTAACACATTCTGATCCTCATTTATGAGTAAACATTAAGAGTGATTTTGCTTTCATTTTTAACCATTAGTGACAGGTCATCATCCTGGGACAGTGTAAGGCATCATCTGTGGAAAAGGTTTGGTTTTGCTGAAGATGTTTTGGAGTTCCTGAAGGTTCGTAACTCTTGGAATGTGCTTGCTAGGACAGAGTTGTTGCTAGGATAATTCCAAGTATCAGAAGCAATACAGTTACACATATTATTATGAACACCAATTTCTGCAGGGAAGAGAGAGAAAAGTTAAGACTGTGTCAGAGACAGAACTGTTTAAATATATTCAGAGGCACAGTAATACTGACAGCCAGGCTGAGTGCTGGGATTTTCTTCCTAAGGAGTAATCACTGCTATGACTTCCTGTTGTTTCCTGTTTCTAACATACATGTAACCATAGCCACAAAATAGAGCCATCTGTGCAACATTTCTCTATTTTCCTTCACAGAATAATGCTTATTACTCATACCCAACTTCTGTAAACATCATTAGAAACAGATGTAGGTCAAGTCTAAGTAACTGCTCACTGCCACCCTTCTTGGATAAACATTTGCAGCCTTCTCAAACCTCTACATCTGCACCCTTAGTGGAATTCACCAGAAGGTCAGTAAAAACATTGTGCAGGTAATAGCTGAGAGGAGCTGCAAGGGTTAAAAGAGGAGCGAGTTCTGTGTAAATGCGTCCAGGTGTGACACTGGGTCAGGTATTTCTGACTGCAGGTAATGACACAGTAAATTCTGCTCCCTGCCCACAAACCAGAGCTGAGAAGAATCTACCACCAAAAGGAAAACTTAAACGTTAAAGGAGTGTTAGTACAGAAATGTGAATTTCTATGAGCTGTCTGAACTGACACCTGCTCCTAGTGCTCTGTGTAGAGCTTAAAAGATACTGCATGTCAAAAGCTGCATTTCTACTGGACTCGGAGAAGTTAAGTGCTAATTCTTACTTAGCCTGGCTAAGCATTATCTGGTACATTACTACAGCCAAAATACGAACACTGAAAAAAATTCTCATGTCCCAAACACATTGTTATCTCCCGCCGTTTCATTTAGTCTAGTATCTATAAACAGTTTCAAAGTAAGAAATTTTAAGAAGTTCTCGGAGGCATAATAGCCAATTTCAGGGTTGCAGACATCTACTTTTTAAAAAACTCTACTTAAAACCACAGAACCCCACATTTAATAAAGTTCCAAGTGTTCTAGTATTCGGTATTGTTTGCTGATGTGAACTTTCAGCATACAAACGGTAACTGCCAGGGCTGGGAGCCAAGCCTTGGCTGTTTGCTGCCATCTCCTGCCGCGGAGGGCGGCGGGGGCTGCTCTCTGTGCCCCGGGCAGCTCCCAGGACACGGCCTGGCTACGGCCTCGTGCAGGAGCTGAGACAGCCG